>WOXC01007903.1:0-251164 GCA_011680675.1 Gymnobelideus leadbeateri
AGAATGTTCTCCAAGATATTTCCTCCCTCCATGTTGATGGCCTGTGATGCAGAGGAGTGACAGAGTGGAGAGCTTTGTAGTTCTTACAGGTGTACTTGTCTTAGTGATCAAATGGCTTGGAGCAGGTATTGCCTAGAAGTAGAACATTGAGGCTAATTGCTTTTCACTAAGTGAATCATAAATAACGGACTACTTTTTATAGGTGAGAGAGAGAAGAATCAACAGGCTGCATAGGCAATGGGGTATGGCAGAAAGAATATTGACTCTAGTATTAGAGTTGTTGTTTAGTCATGTACAACACTTTGTGATCCTGTTTGGGGGTCATGCCACTGGGATGGTTTACTGTTTTCTTCTCCAACTCATTTTACAGATGAGGGAACTGAGGCAAACAGGGTTAAGTGACTTGCCCGGGGTCATACAGCTAGGATCTGAGGCTGGATTTGAACTCAGGTCTTCCTGACTCCAAGCCCAAGTGTTCTATCCACTGCCCTACCTAGCCGCCCCCTGATATTCAACACCTGAGTACAAATTCTGTCTTTATTTTTTATGGAATATTGGTGGGTGTGGGTTATTAAATTGCTGTGTACATGCTGATCAGTTCAGCTGAAACACTAAATCAGACTTACACTCATCAATGCATAGGGTCAATCTTTATTATTCTTAAGAACGTAATTATCTTTCAACAATCCAAATATTAATTCCTCTAGGAACAAATTGCTGACCTGATTTCTAGAGGTCTTGATGAAGCATGTCTCAGCAGTGCTCAAGAGATAGCCATTGCTTGGCACAGCTGGAGGTTTGTATTTTTCTTAGTGCTGGTGTTCATACTGCCCTCAAGCAAACATGGGGTGCTCAAGTCTCAAAATGGGGGAAATATAGAGCATGTTGATGACTGAGGCCTCTAACTATCTAAGGCTGTTAGCTGGCTACACTCAGGTTCTAGCTGGTGGTCCATCACCTAATTCACACACCACACAATCCTATCCTTAGTTTATTATGTAGGCTAATGACAAAATTCCTTGCATTAATTTTCATTGGTGGACTATCCTATGCAAAGGTCTGCATATGTTCATTAGTTGTTTAGGAACATACATAAAGTAAACATGCATAAAGTCCTTATCTAATTATTTTTTAAAAAGCCAAATAAATAACAACTTTTAGAAAAACAACTGAGTAGGGAAAACAACTTGGTCACAACTCAATCACAAAATAGAGGCTTAAAATAAAACAGTCACTTCTGCTTAGGTAGCAAACATTTTCTCTGTTGCTGGCTTACAGTAAATCTTTTCTTTTCACTTTGTAATACTGATTGGTATGGATCTCACTATGCTGGGTGATGTTGTTCAGCTTCTCTTTTCCTTCTGCATGGGGGCACAGCTAAATCTTTTCCAGGTCTTTCTTAACTCCTCGTGGGGTTGCTTAGGGTGTGAGCTTTTCTCTAAGGTATGGTCCTCTCCTCCTCCACCCCCTTTCTCTCCAGAAAATTAGCCCTACCTGATTACATCCTTTTATAGAAATTAAGTTTTTTTGTTTGTTTGTTTGTTTTTGCTAAGGACCATTATGGTTCTAAGGTCCCTTTGCCCTCCTAGTCTACTTTTTTATGGAATTTATATCAGGGAAAAATTAGTAACATAACCAACATGCTCATAGATCCCAGTTAGGAAAATTCCTAATATATAGGCAAAGGTTGGGCTCAATTCTTTAAGTTCATATGTATCCCTAACTAATCCCTGACCTCTATGATCCAGATCCAAATCAAAATATAGGAAACACAAAAGTAAAAAAGAGCATAATATATTATGATGTTTGTTACTAGATGGTCACCAGCAGTTTCAGTCTCAGTTCCCTGTTCTGAGATGTTTATATGAACCTGAGACAGCTCTCCTTGATCTCTACTCTTTCTGCTACAGGTAAGCCCCCTTTTCATTGTCTGCTTTCAGGTTTCTTCTTTTGCCTAGTGCCCATGGGTCTCTAATTCTTTTGGGTTCAGGTTATAACCTGGAAAGGACTAGGGATGCTGTCTCCTCACACTAATAGTTCTGACTTCTCATAGCTGCTACTTAGGTCCCAAAGTCCCCAGTTCTCAGGCACTCTCAAAGTCTTTATATGTGTCTCTAAGAAATCTTGGGAGTGATTCAAGTTTGCCTTTTAATCCCAGAAGCCTGCTTTAGCTGGGAGTGGGAAGGAAGGGGCTCAGAGAAGAGGGATTACTACTTAGAATAATGAGTAGAGGTGTGATTTGGGAAGATGATGAAAAAAAGGACCAAAGTAAATCCCTTAAAACCTTTTCAAAGAATCATATTAGAGTTAAAAAGTGTATTAGGTATCATCTCAGGCAGTCCTTGATTTTACAAAGGAGAAAAGTGAGTCCCCATAGAATGGAAGTAATTTATTCAAGACCACAAAGTAAGACTCATTCAGTTTTTACTGAAATTATGACTGACTGAAGCAAAATGGATCCCAAATATTGTAGAGTCATAGGCCTTTGACTTTAGAGGTGACCTTGTCCAACCTCCTAATTTTAATGAGGAGTAACAGAAACCTCAAATTAATGTCAGATCAGAGACTGTATTCCAGTTCTAACTCCCAGGCCAGTCTTATTTCAGGCAAATTGTTGGAATTTGATCTCCACTGGAGGCTTGATTTTCAAATGGGAGCAGCTATACTTGATCTCATGGCTTAGGATAAGTAACTAACAATGAAAGGGCATATGTTGGTCCTTCTGTGTTTATCTTCTGGTCTTCCATACTCAACCTCCCCTCCTTAACCCATTGGGAAAATTTAAGCAGTTTTAAAGGTCAGACATTATTTTTATTCTTATTAATGGGGCATAACTGTAATATCTTTGGGTTTCCACTTCCATTTTTTTTGTAAAGGTAAGGAAAAAGTCTAGTTAGCCAGAGATCAAATAGTATTACAGATGGAACACCAAAGCTTTGATAGCAACTAGAAGACTTCCTAATTGACTTAGTGTGTCTCAATTTATAGATCATAGAGGTTGATCAAGGCCTTTCAGGGTCGAGAATGTCAGATTAGTTTGAGCGTATTGTCATGTGAAAGACAGAATTCTTTAGGTACAAGTGCCAGAGACAAGGGTCCTTATCCATGAACAAGGGTCCCCACAAGAGTATAGACTTCAGGACTAAGGAGAATCAAAGAAGATTATGAGAACTTTAGTTAGAAAATTTTTATGGTTTCCCTAGTGAGTTGTTCCTCATCTGTATGGCAGGGATCAAACGGATCATCAGCCACTTTGGCTCTTTGTTCCCACACTACCTTTGTAAAGGGGCTCAGCTGCAAACAATGTTCTGATCTCACCTATGTTCTTTAAGCTCCTGCTCCCTAGTAGAGTGTTCTTTGCCTTTAAAGTTTCATATTATTGGAAGCTAGTCTTCACTTTACTCTTTCTTTTCCCCTTCCCCCCACCCTCTTCTCCCTTTCTTTCCTCTTTTCCCTATCTTTCCCTTCCCTACTCAGTTACATTATATATTTGTTTCTTTGGGTGCATCAGCTGGATGCATTTTCCAGACTTGGACATACTTGGTGCCCTGGAAACAACGTAAGATTTGGAGTCAAAGAATCTGGAGTCATATCCTCATTCTTCTTTGTGCTGCCTCTGTGATCTTGAGCCAATTGTTTATTTTTTGGGGGCCTCAGTTACTTTATCTGTTTTGTGAGATTGGATTAGGTAATCTTCAAAATCCTATCTACATCTAAATACAATGCCGTGTTCTAGAATTTTTCATATAAAGGCAGCATGACCAGGAGGGTAAAGATGTATTTTTGGGGGGCAGCTAGGTGGCATAATGAATAGTGTACTGGTCCTGGAGTCAGGAGGACTTGAGTTCAAATCTGACCTCAGACACTTAACACAAAACTGGCTGTGTGACCTGGGCAAGTCACTTAACCCCAATTGCCCCTCCAAAGAGCAAAAGAAGATGTATATTTTATTTGACCAATTAGGTGAAGAAATTGCCCACCAAAATAATTCCCTAACCTCCCTTTCTGGGCATTACATGTCTGGCTCCACACAACATGTCAGTCTCTGTTGGTGTGGGTGGGGCTGATGAAAATTGTGTGGGCAGGTGAACGTTTGAACAGAACTAGATTTATTTTAGTACCTTCCTGCCAGGCTGTTTTAGTTCTAATGATCTTTAAGTAAAAGAAACTGAGGTGTTATTAACAGGATTGAGCCAGCTACCATTTTATTCCTGCCAAGGCACAAAATTATGTCAGCTACATATCTCAGTTCTTTGCTGCAGCATTTGGAATTAAGAAGAAAGGCGCACTAAAAGAGTTGCCTTGTCCCTCTCAGTAGGTTATTTCAATGCCATGTTTTCCTTATTAAAAAGACACAGAAAACCTGTCCCTCATTTGTTCAGAAATTAAAAAAGCTCTGACAGGTTTTCTAAGATATTAGTTCCTCTCAAAGATCTACACAATAGGTTGTTTTTTTGGCCAACAAGTATGGCCTCTTGCTTTCTTCAATTGACCAAAAACACTCAGTGAAGTTGAATGGGTGAGCCAACCCCATCAATGTTTCCTCTTCTCTGGAGAAACTAAATGGCCATTTGAGTGTAATAACAGGTGATGGTAATCGTCTGACAAGGCTGTTGTTAAATGCTGGCTGTCGTGCCAGAGTGACTATTTTGAATGCCAATAAGGTACAGGGGCCCTTGGGAAAAGTGAAGGGGAAGCTCTAGCAGTAAGAAATGGCTTCTCTTTCAAAAGGATAATCCTGAAGTTAATAAAAATTAAATTCCACATAAACATGTTTCCCCTTGGCTGTAATGCTGAAACTAATTGTCTAGCAGTTAGGTACCCTGCTACTATTAACTCTAATGGCATTGGTATCAAATATGAGTTAATTAAAATGCTTTGCAACAATAATCTTGTGTCTATTAGTGTTAATAGAGTTCATTCTGAAAGAGGCTGTGTGGGAGTGAGTTATGGGCTATTCTTTACTATGACAGGATGTCAACAGTTTCAGTGACTGGGAGTGAGATGAAGGGGTAGCAATTCCAGTTGCTGATGGTTGAAAAGGTAGATACAGTGGTTGAATTGAAAAGCCCTGCCACTTGCGCTCTGCTAAAAAGCATTGAACACCTACCACAATCTGAGCAATATACACTTCAAATGCTAGACTTTCAACATTCCATCAGTGTTAAACACATACATACTTTCACATACAAGTATCTTTCTTGCGACCATGGTATTTCTAACTCCAAGACGTCCTACCATAAAAGCAAATATATCACAACTACAAAAATAACACCACCAATTATTTGCTTTGTCCTAATTCCACTGTCAATAATCACACAACCTCCCTTCCACCTTTTTTGTGTTTCTTCTAGACTCTCTTTTCCAATAGGGAGGCTTCAAGGTTTGTTATTTTTCTCCTAGTACCTCAATTATAGTAAAGCTCTTTTATAAAAACCCTTTGGCATACTATGTGTTTATTCCTAGCATGTTCCCAAATGTATGTAGCAAAATATAATGCATGACTCTCAATGTAATAAAGAATGTCTACAAAACAGGTTCATCCCCATCACCAGCATCAGTACACGATTTTAGGGCATTATTTTTGTTCAGATAGGACTCTCCAGTGTTGCTCATCTCCCCTACTAGATTGTATGCTCCTTGAGTGTAGGGAGTGTTTTTTATTAATGCTTGTCTACAAAATACAATGTTTTCACATTAGATTTTCAATATACATTAAACTATGTGTTTGTGTTTTTTTTTTTTATGGGGTCAGAGAGGGCAGTAACAGGTTGCTCTGCTTCCATTGATTAAGCCATTCTTCATTTCACACATTAGCTTTTTAAAATTTTTTTATTTTTTATTTTTTTGCTGATATGAGTCAGTTTTTGTTTATTTTGTAGTTGTTGAATTTCTACTATGTAATGTATTGCATACTTTAGAGGGGAGGTGGAAAGGTGGAAATATATGTAAAATATGGACCCTGTCATCAAGAAACTATAATCAACTCCCATTTCCAGGGATAAAGATATACTGAATTGCTATACCTATATCTTTCTACTGACAGTTTTCTTCCGATTATATTGAACAATGGTGTCAGAAAATATTTTCTTCATTTCTTCCTATATGGATAGGAAGGAAGGTTCATATTTTTTTCTCCTTAAAACTATAGTAGCACATTATCAGTGTGATTCATTTCTCCAACTCTGAACACACAACCTATTTTAAAGTTAGTTTGCAGTGTCTTGATCCCAGTAAGCAGGTTCAAGAAACTTTTACCCTCTGTTCAATATAGCTTAGGAATCAACTGTGGATATTTTTGTCTCCTGGGAGGGAAAAAGGCTGTAAATCTTTTGGTAATTGATGGCAACACATCCATTTTCTCTCTCTGTCTTCTTTCTCTCTCTGTCTCCATCTTTCTCCCCCCCCCATTTCTTTCTTTCCCCCTCCCTCCTATCTCTTACTGTCTGTCTCTCTGTCTCAGTCTATTTTCCTTTCATTCTTATTTTAGATATAATGCTAACCATGTTGAGACTGTGTTAATGAACTAGTGAAAAAGATGAGCTGAGCAAAAATAAAAAAAACAAAACAAACAAAAACCAAACGTGACTTATTTTCACCAAATCTCAAAACATTTTATTCTGGAGAAGCAGTTTCCCACAGAGATGATGTTTGGAATTGAATAGTTTAATTGATGTTTGATTAAATGGAAAAAATGGAATGAAGCTTTAGTAATGACTAAGGCATATATTAATGAATAAACATGAAATATATTATAGATGGTGATGACCATATCATTAGAGCAGTTAATGTTTACTCATTGGCCTGGAAGGAATTAATATTTACCATAGATTCATTTAGAATATTAGAAGTTATCTTAGGAAAACAGAAATTATACTACACTCTTTGGGCAAGATCATACCTAAAACTCTCCCTGCCAAATGAAATACTCTCAAACACTTTTGAGGAGTTTAAACCACTTCCCTTAAGGACTCATTTCCATGTTTAACAATAGTCCAGTAGTTAGATTTGGAAAGAAAGAACTTTTACCCCAAATCAAGTTAAGTCAATGGAAATTTTCTAACTGCTTATTATAGTTCAGTGTGCTAAGTGCTGGAAAAACAAATTTAAGCAAAAAAAAAAATAGCCCTTGCTCTTGAAATTCTTTTTTTTTTTTTTAAAGCAATTGGGGTTAAGTAACTTGCTCAAGGTTACGCAGCTAGTCTTTATTTATGTGTGGGTGGTCATTTTCTGAGGCCGGGGTTTTGATCCTGGGTCATCCCAACTCCGAGGCAGGCGCTCTTACTCACTGCACCACCTAGCCGCCCCTGCTCTTGAAATTCTTAGACCCTAATGAGAGAAAAGCAGTACATAAAAGGAAGATAAAAAATTGGGGATTGCGGGGAGGAAAAAGTTAGTTGTGTGGAGGTATGATGGGGGAAAATGAGTCAGGAATGGAACCTGAAGAGGAATGAAGACAAAGGTGGGTTGGGTACTTTCCTTAAAATAGAGGGTTCATCTATGTCTTTTGCTCCAGGCTCCTCTCTTATCAGAATCCAGTATTCTGAAAAAATTCCATTCTCTCAGGAAGTAAGATGGAAGAATGATTGAAAGCAATGCAGTGAATTCTCCATAAACTCTTCCTAATAGATCTAGAAAATGTATCAGATCAAATTTTGATGGGGAGATCTAAGTCACAGTGAGTTCTTTTTATAGAGTAGGGGTGGAGGCTAGCAGAGCTGTATTCTTGTTCAGTACCCAGAGTAGGGAACTTGTAGATGGGAGGAGAGGGTGGGCAGAAATTCAACCTTACACTGAAATAGGCCAATTTGAGATCACTGAAAGCTTGCAGATCTCCAGCATGTCTCTGAGATCCTGGAATAATACAACACTAAATATCGCAAGAAAGCAGCAATAAGAAAAGGCTAAAACTTTCCTCTAAAAGTACCACAGAGCTCAGCCCTAAGATAAAGTCTGAAAATAACCTGAAAGAATGAACAAAAGGGGCAGCTAGGTGACCCTAAAATCCAGCCTTCTTTCAAGTAAGTTTTCCAATACTGTCTAAAATCTGCCAGTCCTCACATGTTTGTATGGGATACTTCATGAACTCATGAATCCATACAACTGTCACTGTGAGCTCATGCCTGAAAAAAAAAAATGTCAAGTGTTGCTTTTCTTGGATTTCTCCATCTGAATTGTGCTCTGAAAATTCCTGCTTTCTCTGGAAAAGACTCCCTGTCTTTTGATCTGGAGTTTAGTCTATAACACCTAAAAAGTGCTTCTTCAACATAAATACTTCAGCCAAGTACTCGAACTTGTTGAGGGTTAAAAAAATGCAACAAAAACACCTCACCAAACCATGGCCAGAGCTCGCTCAGTTAATGCCAACCACTTGGAGTTTGAAGAACGAGTTTAGGACTTTTTGGCCTGGTGGTGGTTTCTCTTTTAAAAGAAACCAAAAAAATGGTGTCTGTGGACTCTGAAGATTCAAATCTTCAGCTTTTGACATTCGGGGAATCTCTGAAGATTTCTTTTCAGAAGAATAACACACTGGGCAAGGTACACTGGGGTTAGAATGCAGAGCTTGCACAACTGGTCAAGGTGGCAGTTCATACTAATGTTCCAGGCTTTGAATCCTCTTGCCAAAAGAGCCTCTGTTCATTACCATCCAGGTTGTTTTCCAGCCGGCTCCCATTTGTACTGTCCAGTTGCCTGGCCTCAGCATACTGTCTATAAAAAGAAATGTGGAAAAATATGGTTACTGCCTGGGACCTCAGACACTTAACACTTGCTAGCTGTGGGACCTTAGGCAAGTCACTTAACCCCAATTGCCATCCCCCCTACAAAAAGACAAAAAAAAGAATGAACAAACAAAAATCCCTACCATAATGAGCTACTAGAGTATCGGGGATGCTCAGTACACAAATGCAAGAGAGAATGAGTAACCATCTACAAGCAGTGCCTTGGGGTGGGGGTGAGGTGAAACATAAATTAGACATAAACTCTACAATTCCTGGAATAAAGTTTAAAAAAGAGTTTGGGGGCGGCTAGGTGACACAGTGAATAGAGCGCCGGCCCTGGAGTCAGAAGGACCTGAGTTCAGAGCAGGCCTCCGACACTTAATCCACACAAGCAAAAACCTAGCCTTGTAACCTTGGGCAAATTACTTAACCCCAATTGCCCTAAAGGGGCGGCTAGGTGGCGCAGTGAGTAAGAGCGCCTGCCTCGGAGTTGGGATGACCCGAGATCAAATCTGGCCTCAGAAAATGAGCACCCACACATAAATAATGACTAGCCGTGTAACCTTAAGCAAGTTACTTAGCCCCAATTGCTTTAAAAAAAAAAAGAGTTTGAATCTTTTTATATGTGAATGAGAGCACTTGAGGAAAAAAGAAAAGAAAAGAAATGAGAGCTGTGGGAGAAAGAATTGGAAAAGAAATTAATAGCTTGATACAAAATGTACAAAACCTTGCCCAAGCAACAAACTTCCTGAAAATCCTATTTGACCAAATAGAAGCCAATTACTTAATGAAGCAAAAGAAATATTAAAATAAAGTCAAAAGCTGGAAAAAAAAAAACCCAAAACAAATGCAAGATATCTCATGGCAAAAAAACAAGTCCTGGAAACTAGATTAAAGAGAAAAAAATTAAGAATCATTGGGTTATCTGAGATCTATTTTACATATATAAATACATTATATATATATGCACATATATATATATATATAGAGAGAGAGAGAGAGAGAGAGAGACAGACAGACAGACAGACAGACAAAGACAGACAAACAAATAGGCATATTTTGAGAAATCTTGAAAGAAAACTGCCCAGATTTTTTTAGAATCAGAGGGCAAAGTCTAAATAGAAGGAATCTCCTAAGTCACTCCCATAAAAGAAACCCCAAAATAAAAACTCCCAGAAACATAGTAAAAATCCAGACCTTCCAGGTCAAAGAAAATATACTTCAAGCAGATAGAAAGAAAGAATGCAATTACTGAGGAGCAGCAGTCAAAATAGCAGCTATCACTAAATATGAGTTGAGAAATTGGAATATTCAAGAGCAGGCAAGATATAGTATGATAGTGGGGATGGAAAGATAAGGTGAGAGTTTTTTAAATATAGGAGAAATGTGGATATGTTTATAATCAGGAAAGGAGACAGTAGACAGGGAAAGACTGAAGATAAGAGATCGATTAAGAATTACAGAAGGGACAGTCTATTGGAGGAGATGGGATAAAATAATTTTTTCAGGTAGAGGGTTGGCCTTGGTAAGGAGTAAGGACACCTCTGTGTATGAGACAGGGGTGAAGGAGGAGATAGTGGCAGAAGACATCTGAGTGATATGAGATGGAGAAGAAGGTGGACATGCCAAATGACATTTTTTCTCTATAAAACATGAGGCAAGGTATCCTGAGCCATCACCAGTCATCTTGACTTTTGTTAAGCCACTGGAAGTGACTCAGGAAGAGGGAGTGAGGCTGACAATTTTGAGCAACTCTGCCTCATTTAAATCCAATTTACATGCAAATCAAGGCCTCAATACAATGTCATTAGTAAGAACAAGCAACAACAACTGGAGTGAGTGCTGGACAGCTCCTTTTCACACAGGATGTGGTGTCCTGGTGCCCTGACTCTGTCCCTCAGTTATCTAGCCCATTTCAGAGCTTTGCAATTCTGGTGCTAAGGGGTTGAAGTCTCCAGGAGACTTTTGCTCCTGAAGAGTTGCAGTCACACCCTAGGAGTCCAAGCAAACTTCCATGGCCTATAGCTAGGATCTCCACTGAAAAGAAGGAGGAAGGAGTAGGGCATGGTACGAGTTTTGTTGTAGATATGTGTCAAGTCCTAGGGTTTGCTAGTGCAGCTTTACAGAATGGAAGGTGGGGAAAGGGTGCTTAGTGAGCTCAGGGACAGTGAACATTAGTTCATGTTATTTTTTTGTTTGTTTGTTTATTTGTTTTGGTTTTCCCTTCTTTTGGATTGTGTGTTTCCTAGACTACAGAGACAGGTATAGTTGCTTTATCTTTGACACATAATTTCTGTTTTGGAAGGGTTTAAAAAGTCATGGGAGTCAGCAGAAATGTCTTGTCCATCTTGTTGTTTACATGACCCAGAAGTATCAAATTGTATTTTTAACGTGTCCTCAAGTTCTTCTTTTCTAAGTCATATATTAATTTGTCATTGCCTGGTTCAGGACTATGTAGGGTCTACCTGGTTTATTCAACCCCTCCTACTTGTGATCCTCATCCAGATCAATGAAGCTGTGATACCTTGCAAGTCTATCCCAAAGTTATGTTGTTAAAGATTTGGGTCTGTCAAAAGATGAGATTTCATAGGAAGTTAAATACAACATGAAAGATAAGTGGGTGTGTTGTTTTTCCCTCTCTACAATATTTCTATGCTAATACATTTTTAACAAAAAAGAAAATGAGGGAAAGAGACACATGCACATTCTTAAATGGTTCTGTTTTCTATTTCTATATTATCTGCCTTCCCCCAGAGCTTCTCAACAATTTCCAGGATCGTAGAAAATCATTCATTGTAACCTCAAGCCATGGTTGATTTTTGTTTTCTTTTTGTATGTTTTGCTAGGTGTTTGCTGGTGCTTCTTAAGATAACTTAGCAATCTGTGGGCCATATAGCGGTATGGGAAAGTGGCAGAGCCACTTAAAGGTTTGTGAACTTTATTTGAATGCCTCAGTTGTGGTTTAGAGCCTAGTAAAATTTGAGAAGCAACAATTACTTCTTTTTTAAAGTTTGCAACAATCTTCGTGCAGTTTTTCTTAGTTGCAGATAAAAGCAGAGAAAATATATTGTGATTAATTATTTAAAATTAGCCTCAGAAGATGACACAGACCCTTTACAGACCACACTGAAATAAAGATAAAATTAATACAGAAAATACAAGCAAACAATGGAAACCTAATAGGAGACTTAATAATGACATTTGAATACATGGGTCAAAGAAGAAATTGCAGAAATGATTATTAACAAATGAAAAGACAATGAAATGTAGAAGACTACTTATCACAATCTTTGAGCCAAAGCTAATACATCCCAGAGGAAAAAAAAATTCTGAGGATACACATTAACAAAGTTTTAAAAATACTGGTTTTATGAATGAAAACATTCTGCATCCTTTTATGTGATGAAGGTAGTCTTAATACTTCAATTAGTGAAAGATGCAAAAATGCAACAAACTGTATAACTATCACTGATGAATATTCTTAAAAATGTTGAACAAAATCTTAGCAAAAACATTAAAGTAACAAATAAAATATTATTTCACATGACTGAATAATATTTATACAGGGGGGCAAGTTGGTTCAACATTAGCCAAAATATTAACATAAGGAGTTATGTTAAAAGCAAAAACAATCCCTACTGCATGATTGTACCTCTGGATGGAGAAAAACCTTTGGATAAGATATAATGCTTATTTCTCCTTTAAAAAATAATGAAGCACAGATATAGAAGGACCATTCTTTAATACGATAAAAAGTATAGAATAAGAAATTAATCATGTAAACATGGACAAAGAGGAGACAAAGTTTCCTCTGTTTAATGATGACATAAAGGCTCACTTAGAAAGTCCTAGTGAGAGAGGGGCCAAGATGCCAGAGTAGGAACAGGACTTCTTCGTAGCTCTGGCTTCCACCTCATCCAATACATGTAAAAAATTACTCTAAACAAACTTTAGAGCTACAGAACCCACAGTGACAGAGAGAAACAAATCTCTCACTGAAAGAAGCCCAGCAGGCCAGCAGCAAGGGTCCACCACAGTGTGCTGGGAGCCGAGGGCAGTCCTGTCTGAGCCATGGTTTTAGCCCCAGGGCAGCCCCCGATGAGCAGAAGCTAGAACAGACTTCACAAGAGTAAATCACCAGCAGACTTCTCAATCCATAAATGCCAAAGATAAAGTAAAAGGTTAGTGTAGAACTTGGTTGGTCCAAGGGAGGATAGAAGAGTGTGGTCTAGCTGCTACTTCCTGAGTGATAAACAGAGAAGGCACAGTGTCTGCAGCCTCTGGCTCGTGACTGCTTCCAGAGTTCCTGGCCTGCAGGTTGTAGGGGGACCAAGTGACCATTTAGAGGCTAAGCACTCTTGCCTTGACCTGCTTGGATCTAGATCATGGTCTTGGGTGGTGGTTCTGGGGTATATGACCAGTGAGCCAGAGCATGTGGGGGCTATAGAGAGGGCACTGGTCTACTGGCAGCTGCCAAAATCCCAGAAATTTGGGACATAGCTCTCTCCATTCTGGAAGCAGAGTTCTACTCTGGCAAAGAGCTCAAAAGTCAAGCTATTGGCAGGCAATATGAGCAAGCAATGGAAGCATAAGCAGACAACAGAATACTTTTTTGGGGGACAGAAAGGATCAAGGCATGAAGCAGGAGGAAGACAGTGAAGTCAGAACCCCTGCATCAAGAGCCTCCAAGAAAAATATGAATTGGTTACAGGCCATGGAGGAGTTTAAGAAGGATTTTGACAATCAAGTAAGAGAAGTGTAGGAAAAATTGGGAAGAGAAATGAGAATGATGCCAGAAAATCATGAAAAGCAAATCAACAGCCTGCTAAAGGAGAACCAAAAATACACTGAAGAAAATAACACTGTATAAAAACAGGTTAACTCAAATGGCAAAAGAGGCCCAAAAAGCCAATGAGGAGAAGAATGCTTTAAAAAGTCACATTTGCCAGATAGAAAAGGAATTTCAAAAAGTCACTGAAGAGAATAAAACCTTCAAAAGTAGATTGGAACGTTTGGAAGGTAATGACTTTATGAGAAATCAAAATACTATAAAACATATCCAAACAAATGAAAAATTAGAAGGTAATGTGAAATATCTCATTGGAAAAACCTCTGACCTGGAAAATAGATGCAGGAAACATAATTTAAAAATTACTGGACCATGTGAAAGCCACGATCGAAAAAGGAGCCTAGATACCATCTTTCAAGAAATTATCAAGCAAAATTGCCCTGGTATTCTAGATCCAGAGGGCAAAATAGAAATTGAAAGAATTCACCAATCACCTCTTGAAAAAGATCACAGAAAGAAAACCCTTAGGAATATTATAGCCAAATTCCAGAGTTCCCAGGTCAAGGAAAAAATACTGCAAGCAGTCAGGAAGAAACAATTTGAATATTGTGGAAACACAATCAGGATAGCACAAGACCTAGCAGCTTCTACATTAAGGGACTGAAGGGCTTATAATAAGATATTCTGGAGGTCAAAGGAGCTAGGACTAAAACCAAGAATAACCTACCCAGCAAAACTGAGTATAATGCTACAGGGAAAAATATGGTCATTCAATGAAATAGAGGACTCAAGCATTCTTGATGAAAAAACCAGAGCTGAACAGAAAATTTGACTTTCAAATAAAAGAAGCAGGAGAAGCATGAGAAGGTAAACAGGAAAAAGAAATCATAAGGAACTTATTAAAGTTGAACTATTTACATTCCTACATGGAAAAACAATAATTGTAACTCATAATACTTTTCTCAGTGTAAAGATAGTTGTAGGGAATATATATGTATACATATGTATAGAAGGATATATATGTGAGTGTGGGCATTTGTATGTTCATATATACATAGACAGAGGGCACATGATGAGTTGAATATGAAGCAATGATATCTAAAAATAAAATTAAGAGGTGAGAGGAATTTATTGGGAGAAGAAGAAAGGGAGAGATAGATTAGGGTAAACTATCTCATATAAAAGAGGCAAGAGAAAACTGTTACAATGGAGGGGAAGACCAGGAAGATGAAAAGAAATGGGACAACCTGATTCTCATTAAATTTGGCCTAAGGGGGAAATAACACTCAATAGGGTATCTTGCCCTACTGGAAAATAGGGGGGGTAGAGGTTAAGAGGGAGAGAGGATAGAAGGGAGGGCAGATTTGGGGAGAGGACAGTTAGAAGCAAACATTTTTGAAAAGGGATAGGGTCAAAGGAGAAAATGGATTAAGTGGGGGGGGGATAGGATGGAGGGAAATATAGTTAGTCTTTCACAATATAAGTTCTATGGAAATGATGTGGGTAACTACACATATACAATCTATATTGAATGGCTTATCTTTCCAGTGGGGTGAGAAGGGAAGAAGGCAATAAAAAACAAACAAATAAAACAAAACAACTGGAGGTTTAAAAACAAATGTTTAAAAAAAATTATTACATGCAACTGGGAAATAAGATATACAGGTACTAGGGTATAGAAACCCATCTTGCCCTACTAGAAAGTTAGAGGGCTGAAGGGGGAGGATATAAGAGAAAACAGATTAGGGGAAGGGTTATTTAGTAGGCTTGCCATTTCGGGGTGGGGGTAGGGAAAAAACAGGGAGAGAAAAAATTGGAACTCAAAATCTTGTGGAGATGAATGTTGAAAACTAAAAATAAATTAATTAAAAAAAAGAAAATCCTAGTGAATCAGCAAATTAATTCAGACAATAACTTTATTAAATTAGCACAACACAAAATCAATGCACAAAAATCAATGACCTTTTTATATAGTACTAGGAAAATCTAATAGGAAGGAAAGCACCATTCAAAATAGCTATAAAATGCATTAAAAATCTGAAAGTTAATCTGCAAAGATTCACTTAGTACTTCTATAGACACAATTACAAAACAGTTGTTAAATGAATAATTATACAATTGGAGTTATATTCAAAGGTGATGATTGACCTTTGTCTGCATAATACAAATTTATAATAAATAAAATCTCCAGATTTCAAATTATACTATGAAATGGTAATCATCTAAACCTTTTGATACTGGTTAAAAATAGAAAAGTAGAGTAGTGGAACAGAGTGGAGAAGAAAGAAGTAGAAACAATTGAATTCAATGACCCAATTTTTGGTAAATCTGAGAATGTAAATTACTTGACTAAACACTCATTATTTGATCAAAACTGCCAGAAACACTCAAAAAGATTTTGGCAGACATATTTACTTCACAATCTGCCAGAAAAAGCTCAAAATTGATATATCACCTGGATATTACAAAAAATAGAAGAAAATCACATAATGTAACAATCACAGCTCTAACTAGGAGGAGAGTTCTTAACTAATCAAGATATTGTGGTGATTACAAAAGATAAAATAGGTGATTTCAATGCCACAAATTAGAAAAATTATTTTATGATAAAAATGAACAGAACTAGAGTAAGAAGAGGTGTCACTTCGGGAAAAAATATTTGCATCAGCAAATCTTTGATAAAAGTATCTGATATACAAGATATATAGTTTACTAACAGAAAAGTACAAGAATAATAAAAATGATAAGAAGTTATGTAATACTTCTCAAAAGAATTGCAACCCAATAACAACCATATGAAAGAGTTCTCCAGATTATAAATAATGAAAATAAAATAGGCTTATTACAAATAATGAAAATAAAATAAAAAAGACATGAAAATAAAAATAATTCCAAGGTTTTAACCTAGTGCTAATTGGAAAAGTTGAAAAAAAGATGGGAACAATCAATGTTGGTTGGACTTGGATAAAAAAGGAACACTAAAGCATTATTGGTGGAATATGAATTAATATAACAGTACTGGGAGGTAACTTGGAAGTATGAAAATAAAGTAACTGTGTGTGCCAAAAAAGGAAACAAGGGCTCAAAGTCAGGCATTTTATTACTCTTAGGCATACAAATGTGATTTTTCCAGCCCTACAGTCCCATAGATGCATGAATGAATGGTGTTTAGGCATATTGTAGAATGCATTCCCAAAACAAGAGGCCATATCTTAATCTTTACAATTCAATGTTCTTGCAAGGAAGATTCACTGGGACTGAGTGGGAGGGACAATCAAACAATGAGTAGTCTGAACTGCACCCTTCTTCACCCACCTGTTCCCTATTCTTCATTGACCACAAGGGCACTGTGATTGAAAAAATCTGTGAACCTTGTATATATGGATTAGAGGAAGTTTGCCAAACTGATTATGCTTAGTAGAGCCTCATATTTCTGGCTTAAAATGTAGATGGCCAAGACAGTATTCCCAGTACATACGTGGATCAATCAGTGGTCAGACATGGAATTACTTCTTTTAGCTAGACCTACCTAGTCCAGTGATTGACCAATCCTTTCTGTGGCTAAACTGACTATTAACCTTTTTGACCTAAAGAGTCCATTCCTTAAGAAAGTGTAGTGAAGATGGAGTCTTCCTTCCCCAAGGAGGTAATTGATAAAAAGAAAGTCTCTATATACACCAAAAATATTTATCTCAGCACTTTTTATGATAGCAAAAGACCATAAATCAAACAGATGACTATTAATTACAGAATGATTAAGTAAATTTTAGTACATAATTGCAATGCAATATTACCATATTACTAGAAATAATCGATATGAAGAATTCAGAGATGTATTAGAAGAGTTGTATGAATTGATATAAAGTAAAGCAAGAAGGACCAGAAAAATACTACAAAATAAGTACAATAACATAAATAGAAAGAAACTGAACACTGAAATTATAAAGATCAAGCTTGGCCTCAAAGAAGAAATGAAAAAGGAAATACTTCCTGTTTTACTTTGAAGAAGAGGAAGAGTGAGTGTGGAACATTGCATATAATGTCAGATTTAGTTGATACCTTGGTTAGTTTTGGTGACTGCTTGCTTTTCCCTCTCTTTTTAATTCTTTGTTATGAGGGGTGATTCTTTGGGTCAGGGAGGGAGGAAATTAGTGTTTGGAAATGAAGGTGATCTAAGAACAAAATGTGTCAATATATTTTTACAAAGAATATGTAGAGCTTATATTACTAAGAGGACAGGAACTACTTTGTAGGCAAAGGCTGATTAATAAAAATCAAGAGGCAGAAAACATAGAACCCAGAAGGGCATTTCTGAGTTGGGAAGATTCCATTATCCTCAAACCTAAAAACAATTCATCCTTCAATTTCTGCTTATAGAGGATGTTAAGGAATGAATGTCATCACTAACACCAGAGAATGATAGAGTTGGCCTTTTGTTAAGTTAAAAATAAATTATTTCCCAATAGACTTTGATGCCTTGAGCATTTTCATTTGATCTAATTGTGTAATTGTACAAAGCCATCTGCATTAGGTCAATATATATTTTTTAAAAGCTATCTTTTATCTTCTTCTTTTTTTAAAGCAATTGGAGTTAAGTAACTTGCTCAAGGTTACAGGGCCAGTTATTATTTACGTGTGGGTGCTCATTTTCTGAGGCTGGATCCGATCCCAGGTCATCCCAACTCTGAGGCCGGTGCTCTTACTCACTGTGCCACATAACCGCCCATATCTTTTACCTTCTTAAAATGTGATTTCCTTGTTTTTAATTTCTTTCAATATTATCTCATATTTCATTAGACTTTTTGATGTTAGGAATACTATAACTAACTTAATGATAAAATGATGTTTTAGCTTGGAAAAACTACATTCTTCCTTTCTCTAAACACATTTGCTTCTGTGGTTATAGTTCTAGAATAGATGCAATCTATTTGTAATTAATTACAGTGATATAGTCACTTCTTTTGTTTTACAATAATGATAATCAATATTCAGTAACATTGTCTCCTTGTAACTTGGTAAGATTTTCCCAATGTCTATTTAATCAGCCCCTTTTTCATCTTGAGTCTGAGATGCCCTGTGTAGTTGTCTGGTCCCTGGAACATCTCCCTATAGACATTCTAAAATAAGTCTCATCCTCTGGGCAGCTCTAAAATAAGTTTCTCCTAGAAGATCTGCATCTTTGGTTCCAAGTTGCTTGCAGAGATTCCTAGGTAATTCTACTAAAATCTGCCAGGAACAGAATCAATACAATTTAATAGAACCTTCTAAATTTGCTTTTCCTGTAATTAGTTCATGTGGTAAGAAGTAACAACCTGTATGGATCTAACCCTATTAACAATAGAACTATACAAACGGCAGTTTAGGAACCCATAATTCACCTAAAACTTCAAAGAATTTCGATTTTTACATCCCACTTGCTCTTTCTTTGCCCAAACTTTGTACCAGATTACGAACAGAACCATCAGAAGAATCTTAAAAAAAAAAAATCCATGAAGGCCCGGCTTGTTAATTGAGCTCTTCTATTTCTTAATATTATCAGGCAAGGACTTCAAAATAGGAAAACAAGGACAAAATTTAAATTTTTTATGATTATTAATACAATTTCATATGTTGAAACCTCAATTCAATTTTGAAAACACAACATACTAAAACATACTAAACCCAGTCAGAAATATGCCTTAGGACAACCAATATGTCAGCTATGTATAAGATGGGTTAAGAGGATAAGGACTAGAAGCAGGGAGACCAATTAGGAGGTTGTAGTAATGGTACATAAGAGGTAATAAAGATCTGAGCTTAGTGTGTAAGGAGAAATAAGGAAATAAATACAACAGATGTTATGAAGGTAGAAATTACAGGACCTGGCAAATTTTTGTACATTGGAGGTAAAAGTGAGTCAAACATGACTCTAAGGTTGTGAATCTGGGCCACAGGAAAAATGCTAGTACACTTGACAGAATAGGGTAGATAATGGGAAGAACATGTTGAGCTTGAGAAACCTATGAGACATACAAGAGGTAACCATCAGTCAATGAGTGATATAGTAATGGAGTTCAAGAAAGAAATCAGAACTGAACACATAATTTTGGAAGTCACCTACATAGAGATGATAATTAAATATGTACAAGAGGATGAGATCACTGAGAGAATACAGGTGCTCCAAGGGTACTGTCCTAGGACCTATTCTCTCCTTTTTTTCCTGTACTCTCTTTTTTCTGACTCTCTTACTCCCTTGTTTAAAATCTTTCAGTGGCTCCCTGTTGTCTCAGATGTAAAATGCTAAATTCTATGGTCCTGATTTCAAAAGTCCTTTGCAGTCTGACTTCACTCTATATTTTCTGATTCATTTCTAGATTTGTTCACAATATTCCTCTTTATGAACTCTATGTTCTAATCCAACTGGTTTACTTCTAGTTCTGTACCCTATTTATTTCTTCTCCTGCCTCTGAGCCATTGCAAAGATGTTTCCTAATTCTGGGAATGTGGCTTCTCACCTCTGCCTTTTCTTAACTTTTTCAGGGTCCACAGAGATACAACTTCCTCTCTGAATCCTATCCTTATCTCATTACTTGTTAGTGTTCTTTCTCAACAGTTTCTCTCCTGTTTATTTATCTGTTTGCATGTTATCCTTCAGTAGACTATAAAGTACCATTAGGGCAAGGATTTTGTTGTGTGTGTGTTTTTTTTTTTACACTTTTTATTCCCAGGGCATGATGCAGTGAATCACATATAATAGGTGTCAAAGAAATGTTTTGTGAATGCAATTAAATGCTTATTGAATTTAATTTTCTCATAGCTCTATCTTCAAGATACATTGTTTTGTTTCATAACTTTGTGTTCTTCCAACTTCTCTTTTCTGTGTATGCTATCTTACTTGGTGACTTTATTACCTTGAATCATGAGTTCAATGATCCTTTCTAATTGGTATTTTCCAGATCTGTATTCAGATCCAGTCTCTCTGTTGAACTCTAACCAGAGTTGTATCACAAAATGCCTGTTAAATATTTTAAATGTGATGTAGACGTCTCAAGTGAAGAAGTCCAGAATAGAATTCATTATCTTTCTTTTAATTCTTCCTTTATTCTCAAATTCTGTATTTATACCAAGGGCAACAAGATCCTTCCCATCCCCTAGGTTCTCAACCTCTCTTCTGTCTTCTACTCCTTACTTTTAACTAACCCACATAGCTAGTTAGCTGCAAAACCTTATTTCCACCTCCACAGCATCTCTCAAGTAAGTCTTCTTCTGTTTTACAAACTCAGCCCCCTAGTTGAGAACCTTATCACCTCTCTCCTGAATTATTGTAGTAGTCTTTGGATTACTTTCCCTGCCTTAAGTGTCTCTCCCACTAAAGTGTTCTTCTTTGTGTTCAAATATCTACCAACTCCCTCAGTTTACTGACTGTGTTGCCCTCAGTTTTAGATAACACCATTTCACAATAAGTCACAAACTTTAACCCACTTTTTCAAGTGTTGAATTTATTTTATATCTTCTGGTACAGTAAAAGCTATGAATGAAGGAGAGCTGGTTCACCTCTCTCTCCTTCCCCACCTTCCACATCCAAAACTGAAGCCCATCAAGGCTCTATCCTCTTACTCTTCAGTGACTGAACTATGCTAGATTTTTTTTTTGTCTTTTTGGAAGGGAGAAGGCAGGGCAATTGGGGTTAAGTGACTTGCCCAAGGTCACACAGCTAGTAAGTGTTGAGTGTCTAAGGCCAGATTTGAATTCAGGTCCTCCTGACTCCAGGGTCAGTGCTCTATGGTCATGTGCCACCTAGCTGCCCCAACACTGAGGCAAACAGAGTTAAGTGACTTGACCAGGGTCATAAAGCTATTAAGTGTCTGAGATCAGATTTGAACTCAGGAAGATGAGTCTTCCTGAATCCAGGCTCCATGCTCTATCCACTGCACCACCTAGATGTTGAACTTTGCCAGCTTTGCATTGAGAATGCTAAGTCTAAGTGTTTCTAATGCACTAGTTAGGATATGTAATGATAACTTGGTTTTGACAGAGGATTTGATACACACATTTTTTGTAGTTATCAGCTTTCCTTCAGTTCTTAGTTTCATTGATCTTGTTCTTTATGAAATCATTTAATGACACAAAGCTACTCCCTGCAACAAAAGGCCTGTCTTTTTCACATCAATAACATTGATTCATACTATCTGGTTAAGATTCATGGAATATTACAGTCTTAAAAGAATTAAAATTGCTGGTTACCAGACTGGAACTTCTATCATGGGACTCTGCTTTCCTGATTGATGATTCCTTCTCTTAGAAGACTATTTCAGGGAAGCCACAGCCACCATTCATCATTCCTCACTTTACAGCCATTTTTCTCACAGCTTTGCCTACCTCCTTGCTTTTTCATGTCTACTGTTTGTTTAATTTTTTTTTTCATTTTTCCCTGACCCATTCAGTTCTGGAACCATTATCAAATCAACTAATACAGTTCCTGGATAGGACGTGTCAATCTACTTCCCTAAGGCCTTGCTTACTATCCTTGTAACTTTTCCTTCCAGAGCATCCAAGCACTGTCAACATTCCCCTTCCAATGCTGTCTCTCCCTCTTTTGCCCCTATTAAGTTATGAGATCCTTGAGGTCAGGGACTTTTTGTCCTTTCTCATTTGTTTTCCTAGTGCTTAATATAGTACTTGGCACATAGGCCTGAATAAATGCTTTTTCATTTACTAATTCATAGGGACTTGATAACTTACTGTTTATAAATTCATTACATAGGAAGGTATATTTATTCTTCTGAGCCACTAGGATGACAGTCAATGAAACAGTTGTAATGAAGGTAATATGTATGCTCTTTATAGTAGCAGAGAGTAATATAGGCAATGGGGAAATTGACTCTAGATTACTGAAAGATCTTGTCTGATAAGAACATTCTTTTTGATTATATTGTAAATAAGATTATAAATGGCTTTGATTTATTTTCAAGTTATTGTTAAGAAGTATTCTTTCATCATTTTAATAACTAGTTAAGATGAACATATACATCACACAATTTTTAAGAAAATAGGGTATGGGAAAAGGAGTTGGATTTACATGTCACATGTCACAAAGAGAAGTGAACAAAGGAGAATTAGCTTGCACCGTCTTCTGTGAATTTAACAAAAGTGAATTTTGACCAGATTATTACTTCTTTTTGTGTTCAACAAATATGACGGAAACTGAGATATATTTACCTTAATGACAGTGTTGTTTGCATGTGGTTACTAGGCATTATTTGTTCCAGAGAGAAATAGAAACCTATTTTTCATATATAAGGAGGGTTAAAATTCACAGAGGAGTGAGTGAAAATAAAATCTCACTCTCTTCTGGAAATAGTCATTTGTAATACGCTAAACTCCAAGTAAGTACCTGAGTATGTCAGGAAACCGGCTGAGCCACTGACCTGTTGTGTGCATATTTTCTCAAAGATTAGTCCCAACTCCTTTTTTAATGTGAGGACAGAATTGTCATCTGGTATGCCTTTGAATCAATCCCAATTCGAGGGACTTGCTAAGCTAATTTATGCTTTTGGTCTTGTAGCAGTCATTCAGACTGGCAGCTCTACAGAGAGCAGAAGAGGTAAACCAGTGTTTCTTAAGATGAAATCATTTGTGGGGAAATTTTAGGTCACTCTAATTACTATCATTCTAAGTTAAACATAATGGCAGGTTGCCTTTTGCTTCAAAGGATCTGACAGTGTAAAGTGATTTTAAAAATGAAACAAGCTTTTAGTTCTGTACACATGGAGAGTTGAATTGGCAGTCACCTGGGAGGGAGCTTTGAATAAAATTGACTGAAATAAAACATCTTAATTTCCATTCACCAATAATAATCACATGTGCTATGTAAATTAATCACTGAGTATGTGTGGAGCCTCTTAAGGATTGGGGCAGGTGAAATAAGGAGAATTTGCTTTGATCAAAAGTCACAAGTCTGTGGAGTTGAACAGAAACCCTCTTTTTGGGATGTCCCCTATTACACAGAAGAAGTATTTACCAGAAGTGGTCACTGATTACTCCCTTCTTGAATTCTGTTACTTTGGAGGGCTTGTCAACCCCAGGATTTGACAGGAAAGGTATTCTAGGAGCTCATCTCTACGGACTCCCTTGCAAATTAATCAACATGCTTAGCTACTACTTCCCTTAGGTCCTCTCTGACAAAGTAACATTCACTATGCTTCCTCCAGAGATGGAATTCAGCTGGTAACTTACCACAGTAAACTTAGAAGAAGTGAAAAAAACAAACAAAAACTAAACATTTGAAGGAAAAAAAAGAACCAACCTGAGAATTAAGAAAGCTGTATATTTATATACTATCCCCATTGCTATGGACAGCTCCACAATATTGTGTCAGGAGTGTCACTAAGGGTAGGTGTGCAATGTAGACAGCAACATGAAGAGGTGAGGTGGTGATATAGTAAAAAGGCAAGTTGGTTATTAGGGGTAGGGACTACTGGACCTGTGATTTCCCTGGCATGGGGATTCCTTGGTTGAGGAAACTCCCTCTGCTAATGCAGGATGGGATTTCTAAGCAATCTTTTGTCTCAGAGAATGGTGCTTGAGATCACACAGTATAAGGTAGAAGGAGGATTTGAACAAGTCTGTCACTGTAATGGAATTGCAAATTTAAAGATCTTCCCTGCCCCTAGGCCCTTTGGTGGGCTTAAGAGACTCTGAGAACTTTCCTTGATTTGAAAATATACTCTGCCTACCCCCTAATAGGCTGAATCTGGTCACATGGAGCCTATGGCAGGAGGCTTGGTTTTCAAGAGGGTGGTTACATTCTCTGAACCTGGAGAAGGCTATATAATCCCTGATGTGAGGCTTTGCTTTGGGGTTCACTTTGAGAAGTGTTGTATGATTTGACCAGATGAGACTCTGGGCAGCTGTTGAGAGACCCCCAGCTTTGAAAACCCAGATGTTGATGCTTCCCTCTCTGGTAACTGTGATTTGGTATTGATGTAATGGTTGGACAGTTTGGAAGCCTGTCTGCTTGATCTGTTTCTCTGTCTTGTAAGTTCTGTCTGTATACTTTGAAGTTCGGGGTGCTGACCTTTTTCCCCTGAACTAGGTAAATGATATATGTTTGATTGATTAAAGTAAGCTTGTTAACCCATTTTGAGTTGCTTTCCTTTAGAAAAGCAGATCTAAGAACCTGTGTTAGCAGCCACCCTGGGATGTTGGGGTGCTTGCTGCTACAGTCACTCTACACATTGTTTAAATGCCCATAATATGAAAAAATTCTATCATTGGTGGCATTTATCTATTTTTTTCCTGATAAGTCAAGTTACCTATATTTGGTATAATAAAGACTGAAAGGCACTAAAGAATATCAACAAACCTTTTCAAATACTGTAGCACCAACACAATATTCAGAGCACCGATGGTGAGTATGCATTGCTGGCATAAATCTGAATTGCAAAATATAACAGAGTTTCCATATATAAGACAGAAGCAAAACATTTATTCCGACACCAGAAAGCCAAATCCCAACACCATAAAACCAAATCCATCATAGCAACAAAGATGTTAAGACACTACAGCAAAATGGGGAGCTACACTATCCTTTAGTCTTCCCACAAACACACACTCACAAGCCTGGCTGTCACAGCAGGGGGAAAACAAAGGGTCATAAGCCTAGCTCCTTCCTTGGGGGAATCCTCTCCTCCCTCCAGCTCTAACTGCTCTGACTTCCATCTTCCTGTGGATTCTGCTCCACCAATCAGCAAGCTCCTTCTATCTCAAGCTTAATGTGATTACATTTGGCCTATTAGGGGGCAGGGAAGATCTTCAAAGCAGGACAGATCTTAAAATTTCATTAGGCCTATTAAGGGGCGGGGAAGATTTTCAAATTCCCATTACAGATACCCGCCAATGAATGTAAACAAGCTGTATTAAGAATTAAATATGATACATTCATTCAAGAGACAAAACTATTGCTGATGCTTTCATTGAAAATTGAAGGAATACGATTTTCAAACAAATGTGTTGCCTTGGTTCAGTGGTCCCTGCTTAATAAATATATGTTAAAAATTCAGTTTGATTCAATCCAACAAACATTTATGGAGTGACTTGCATATAGAAAACTATGCTAGGTAACTTAAAAGGGATAACTAAGTTCAGGTAAAATATCAACCATATCATCATAGACACAACAGTTATTTATGCCATGTGTCACATGGCAACTGTAAGTCAAAATAATAGCAGATAAATTCATTAGAAATGTATAAATAAGGTGCATCATGAGATCCCCAGGAGAAATAAAGAACTTTAAGGGAAGGGGGGAATCAGGGAGAGCTCCAGAGAGAAGGTAGTATTTGAACTGAACTTTGTAGAATGGTTTATAATTTAACAGTTAAAGATAGTAAAGGGTGGGGTACTCTAGGTAGAGAAAAGGAAAGATCTAGGTATGTTTGAATGAAAAAAAGCAAGGAAGGAAGTTGATTACTAGAGAATGGAGTATGTTCTGCTATGAGATAAAAGGGGGCAGGCAAGGTCTTGTTAGTGGCAGCCTAGAAGTGAAGAAAAAGGAGTTTGTAGTGTTAATCCTAGTAGCCACAACTGCCAAAGGGGATCTTCTTGTCCAAGGCAGTTTCTTAGGTCATGGGAATCCCTGAAGACAGAAGAAAGATCAATTACATTCCATTTCCATGAATTTTCTGGCTACTGTATCATGACTCCCATAGGGATATCTGGGTACACACAATGCACAGTAACTCCAGACCTAGGAGTTAGGTCCATACAAGGGACAGTTGGAAATCTCCATCTGAGCTGAATATGAACATTAATTAAAAGAATGGGAGTGGGTTGGGGGTCTTCTTCCCTCTAGTAGGAAGATTTATAAAAGAGGTGAACTTGATTTCAATGTATTTTAAACCCTTCTTTGCTTTGACTAATGGTGATGAAAACAGCATTATTCTAGACAAGTTGAAGAGGACAAAACAAACCTAGGTTAAGTTGTCCAGATGGCATGCAGATGAGAAACATTGGTTCAAGCCAGGGCTATTTTACATTGCCTGTCTTAATAGATATTAGATATGTCAAGCACTTAAAAAAATAGATTATCAATTGAAAATGTTTGGCCAACCTAACAAAATTACACTTGATTAGGTCGTCTGAAGGAGCATCTAGGTGCCACAATGGATAGAACACCAGGTCTAGAGTGGTGTCTTAGAGGACTTATTTTCCTGAGTTCAAATTCGGCCACACAAACAACTAGTGTGACCTGGGCTAGTCATTTAACCTAACTACTATCTGATTCACTTTCCTCATCTGTAAAATCAGATAATAATAGCACCTAGGATATAATAATATAATATCTTAATATATAATTAATAAATATATATATAATATAATAACATATCACTCCTAGGATTATTGTAAGCATCAAATGTGATATTTGTAAAATACTTTGCAAGCCTTAAAATACTATATAAACATGAAAAAAATTTATATATATATGTATATATATATGTTTACACATATACAGACATACATGTGTGTATGTATGTATGCATATTTCTGATACATTCTTTTTCTTCTAGGGAGAAGGGAGATCTTCACAGTGATTTCATTACATTAATGTGAAAACTCTCTCTATCCATGCAGATTGGCAACCTCTCTGTAATTTGCAATTTTGGGGAATTTTCTGAGATACTGAGAGTTTGTGACTTCACAGCAATAGGCACTACCAGATTCCAAGTCTCTGTGACTTAAAGGCTATTTCTTTATGCTTCCTTTCAAAATTCATCCTACCTTTTCCTTTTCTTAGATACATTATCATTTATTTCTGCCACAATTCCTGCTGTCATGATCACAGAGATTAGGCATGCAACTATCAGTCTTTTCAAAATTGCTTTTTTACTCTTGCTATTTAATAATAGCCACACTGCCCTGAATGCTCTCAGCCTCATCTGATCTCAGAAGCTAAATTAGATTGGGCCTAATTAGTACTTGGATGGAAGACAGGCTGAGAATATGAAGTTATATTCTTAAAATGAAAAAGTACTGAGCTGACCTTGGAGTTCCCAAAATCTAGGTTAAAGTTTGTATTCTGACAAATGTTGAGTGTGTGACCCTCACAGATCACTTAACATTGCAATGCCCCAGAAATATAGGGACTACTTCATTTTTCTTTTCTTCAGGCAACTCTTTTAAGACCACTAATTGAAATGCAGATGGAAATCTATATTATTAGGGAGACTTTCTTCTCTCGGATTACTTTATGCCTATGAAATAATATGTCCTAGCCAATCCAATTTAATTTTACTTCCACAGAAGTACTACTGTACTGCTTTATCATGGTCTGGAGTGGGTTCTGGGCTCACTGTGGGTATTTATTCATTCCTTCAACAGCCATTATCAAGTACATTATATGTTCAAGTGTCTGAGGGCACAAAGGCAGAAATGAAACCATGCCTGACCTGAAGTTTACATTTTACAGGGGAAACAGTGTGTCCAACATGTATGTATTAAATTCCACATGTATCTTGGATATCAGACTTTGATCTGAAAAAATTGATGCAAAGATATTTTTATCAACTGACAATTTCTTTACTGATTAAATTGATTTTTTCAAATGTAAACCCCTTTTTCATTTAATATAACTAAAATTGATTACCTCTGTCCCTTGTTTGGGTAAGAATTCTTTCTCTAATCATAAAGAGAGGTAGACTTTAGCTTGATTAAAAGGGGGGTGCTTCTTTTGGGGCAACTAGGTAGTGCAGGGGATGGAGTGCCAGACTCATCCTCAGGAAGAGTCATCTTCCTGAGATCTGGCCTCAGGTACTTATTAGTTGTGTAACCCTAGGCAGGTCACTTAACTCTCCCTGCCTCAGTTTCCTCATCTGTAAAATGAGCTGGAAAAGGGAATGGCAAATCACTCTAGTGTCTTTGCCAAGAAAATGCCAAATGGGGTCACAAAAAGTGGACCTTACTGAAACAACTGCACAGCACCAAACCTTTTTAAAATTAGAGTTGTACCAAAATAGAATGGACTACTTTCCTAGAGGTTTTTTTTTTTTTAAGCCTTGAGGATGGGGCCATCATAACTTCCCATAAGTATTTAAAAAGATGTCAGAAGGAATTTACTAAATTAAAAAAAATTAATTTAGTAAATTCTACAAAACTCGAAGCATTTTGCATATAGATTCAGCAGTGGACTCTTTCTCTTTCTATAAATCTATATCTATATCTCTATATATCATCTAAGAACCAACCCAGTCACATGGTAGAGGCCACTGATTAATTTTTTTTAATGTGGGTGACAGAGCTTCAGGATCTACACAGGCATGGATCAGTTGAATTCTACACTATTGGAAACAGTAGTTACATTGATGGAATCATAGATTTGAAGTATGGAAATATAGTACTGACATTTAGTGTTGATAGGTTGAAGTAACTGCCTAGACTAAAGAAGAGAAGAACACTTGGAGGTGTCAAATGTTAATTGCCTTCAAATACCTGAACATCTGTCCTGTGTGGGATGGCCCCATCCTCAAAGAAAATAGAGTTGTTATTACTCTAGATCCTTAATCTGGGGTCCATTAATTTATTTCTTTTTAATATTTTGATAGTTGAATTTCAATATAATTGGTTTCCTTTACAAGTCTTTGTATTTGACTTTATATGTTTAAAAATTTTTATTCTAAGGAAGGATCAGTAGACTCCATCAGACTGCCAAAGTGCTCTGTGACCTGGAAGAGCTTTAGTGCTCTTCTAGAGTACAGAACAAGTGCCAATGAATGGATATATCAGGGAATCAGATTTCTGCCCCAAATAAGAAAGGACTGTTTTAAAATTATGCTGGCTTCATGCTGTAGCAAAAAGTTTTTTTTATTCTTGATGTCAGAATACCTGATCTAATCCCTAATACTAACTTATCGTGTGACTGTGGGCAAGTCATGACCTCTCCTTGTCTCAGTTTCCCTGATTCTGAAATGGAGAAGCTACTTGTGTCAACTCATAGGTCTGATGTGAGAAAGTGTTTTGTGAATTAACGTTAATATTATAATAAGATGTAGCTACCAGTGGAACTGCCTGCCTTGGTAAATGAATAGGAAATTCTTTGTCACTGAAAGTGTTCCAATAGGGGTGACTAGGTGGCCCAGTGAATAGAGCAATGGCCCTGGAGTCAGGAGGACCTGAGTTCAAATCCAACCTCAGGCACTTAACACAAAACTAGCTATGTGACCTTGGACAAGTGACATAACCCCAATTGCCCTCCAAAAAGCAAAAAAAAAAAAAAGTGTTCCAATAGTGACTGGACCCCCATCAATTAGGGATGCTGTAGGAGGGGTAACTCATTTGGTGAAAAGGCCAGACATGGTAAATTCTAAATCCCCTTTCAACTCTCAGGGTCAGTGAAAAAGTGTTCCAAAGCTTCTTAAAAAAACCCCACTTAATTTACTCTGAACTTAAGAAATAAAACAAGCATTTCTGTAAAATAGTGGAATAGAAAAAATGTGATTGCACATAAAACTATAAAACTATTATGTACACTTGCTATTCCTTTTAAATATATAGAAAAGTTATCATGCAACATTTTTTCTTTTTTTCTCTCCCCAGCCTGCCTTTGAAATGGCTACCATTAGACACAAATGTGTGTGGGTAGACATATATATGTATGTACATAGTATACATATGTTTATATATGTAAAATCATTTCTATACATCTATCAATTCTTTCTCTGGATGCATTCAACCTCTTCCTTTGTATGTCCTTTCTAAGTTATCTTGGGTATTTATAGTAGTTAAAATGATTTAGCGACTCAAAGTTGTTCTTAAAACAATATTGCTGTTATTGTATACATTGTTTTTTTGTTGTTGTTGTTCTGCTCATTTTACTCTTCATTATTTTGTACAAATCTATCTGCTTTTCTAAGATTAGTGAGCTCTTCACAGCATCATTCCATCACAATCATATACCACAACTTGTTCAGCCATTCCCCAATTGATGGGCACCCTACAATTTCCAGGTCCTTGCCACCACAAAGAGAGCTGCTATAAATATTTTAGAACATATAGGTTCTTTTCCTTTTTCCCTAATCATCTTCGGAAACAGGACTACAAGTGGTATGGCTGAAACAGAAAACATAGGTAAATGCTAGTTTAAAGTAGAGGGACAAGAAACAGTACAGTTTGTTCTCATCACTTACTGCATTCCTAACCAATGGGTCTTGCTTTCTATAGCCTGAGCTTTTATTAGGTACTGTTTGTGAATCCCAGGCTACATTTCTGCTCCCCCCACCCTGCTTTAGTGAGCTCTCTTGTTCTATAGCATCCTTTTCCTCCAGCATGCTTTACCAATTTCAGAGGCTGTTGAAATTTTAGGACAAGGAGAGTAAGAGATTTTCTATGGTCTTAACAGTCATAGTAAGTGTTTTCTAGCAATTGTTTTGAGAAGAAAGGCAAGTACTCCTGTGATTGGTAACTCATTCTTTCACGAAGTGTTTTGTTCTTGGCGGGAGCTCTACTTTGAAAGAAAAACAACAATTTGGCATTTTCTATCTACAAAAAAAGTACAGAATATAAAACGTGGTGCTATTTCTCCCATATCAGTTTTATAGCTACTACCTAACTTAATAGAAAAAGGGGAATGGTGTCTGTACTTCATATCTCTTTATATAGCAATATCAAGTATCCTAAGACAGGAAGTAGATCAAATTACCCAATAAAATTCTACATAGGGCCTACTAGGATGAACATTGGCATTTAAATTCCCCATTCTTAATTTTTAGGGGTTTCTCTTATCACAAAGAATCCATGTGAACAGAACATTCAGTGCCAGAAAACACTTTGAAATAAAATTCCTTCAAAACTATTTAGCATTTCCAAATTTTCAGACCAGGTGCCTTATAAGACTTTTGTGTTATCCATGCCTCCTACTAGAATTAATCAACTGTTATAGCTTATAACAGCATGTTCATATTTGACATAACAAGAAAATTTAAGATACAAAGCTCAAGTATGACCCTTTCCTGATGAAGTTTATTATTCTGAAAAATTATCAGCTTTCGTCAGCCCTTTATAAGGTAGAATAGACTAAGTTCAGGGGAAAAAACCCCACAAACAACATGTGACTATACAGTTCAGATAAAGTCACCTATAGTGCAAACTCAGTAAAGTTTTCTTATGCTACATTTATGTTCCCAAAGTGCTACATTTAATTCCAAATTGGTTATTAGTTAGCTTTCATTGACTCCCCAATAATTAATGAGAGAGTCCAAATCCTTTAAACTGGTATTCAGGATTGTAATACTCCAAACCCTCTGTTCTAAATAGACTCTATTGATCATTATCCCTGAACTTTTCCCAGCTTAACCTTTGCTCTCTCTATTCGCAGTAGCTAGAATGCCTTGCTTACTATATCTTTCCAAATCTTGCTAATTCTTTAAGGCCTATTTTAAATCCCACTTGCTCCATGAAACCTTTTCAGTCTGCTCCTGCCCAAAGTGATCTTTGCTACATCTGAAATAGCAGTTTGTGTCATCTGTGGGAAAGACCTAGCTATGAATTTGGTGCCTTGCTAGAGGGCATGCAGGTTTTCAGGGATTCTAGGTCCTAATCAGCTCCAGTTCAGGGGATCTTTGCCTTAAGCCTCAGGTCTTTTTCCGTTAGTGATATCAAAAGTTCACTGATCAGTGAACTCACACTTGAGGCCCCAAGCTGCCTCATTTTCTTGATCCCTGAGGCTGTTTTGGTGTCCTGGGTTTATAATGATTATGAGATCATAGACTAAAATGGGGAAAGGACCTCATAGATCTTCTAATACAACTCCCTCATTTTATAGATTACAAAATTGAGGCTTAAAGAAATGCAATGGCTTTCCTAAGGTCACAGAGATAGGAGTAGTAGATAACTCTCATACTTCACTCTCTAACTCCTTTCTTTCTTTCTTTCTTTCTTTCTTTCTTTCTTTCTTTCTTTCTTTCTTTCTTTCTTTCTTTCTTTCTTTCTTTCTTTCTTTCTTTCTTTCTTTCTTTCTTTTTCTTTCGTATTTCTGCCTCTCTCGTTTCTTTTCTCATTTCTGTCTCTCTCATTTCTTTTTCTTTCTTTCTTTCTTTGTCTCTTTCTTTTTTTTCTTTCTTTCTTTCTGTCCATCTCTCCCTCCCTCCCTTCCTTCCTTCCTTCCTTCCTTCCTTCCTTCCTTCCTTCCTTCCTTTCTTCCTTCCTTCCTTTCTTCCTCTTTTCTTTCTTTTCCCTTCCTCTCTCCCCCCTCCCTCCTTTCCTTCCATTATACTGACTAATCATAGCCCCAAAGAAGAAATTTGAGTAGACACTTCCCATCCACACCCAGTTCCTTTGCAGAGATGAGGGTCCACTGGTGTAGAATATGGCATGTAGCACTAGACTTTTTCAGCATGTTTGTTACTTTTGCTGAATTGTTTTCTTCCTCCTCTTAAACAATAGCAAACCTTTCTTTTAAAAAATTCTGAACTTAGCAAACACTTTACTGCAATGAGCATTTCTATATACAAAGTAGAACATTAAAAGAGGATTATACATGAAATTATAAGTTTCTGTTCCATCCAGCTTGCTTTATAAAAAAATACATAAAATAAAATTTACCCTTTACTTTCTAAGCTATGATAGGTAGATTTGTTCTACTCTATGTTCATTTTGCTCTTTGGTTATAATTGATCAAGACAGTTTTCATTCATGCTACCTTTAAATATGATGTGCAGATTTTCTTTTTTTTTTAAATCGCAGAGCTTTGGATGTTGGATTATTCTTAAATTCTCCTGACTTGTTTCCTACATCACTTCTTTATCATAGCAGGTATCTTATACTTTCTTCCATTTTTTTCAGTCTTTCCACTTTGTCCTAATATGTTAGGACAAATGTGATTTGTCCTAATATGATCCACTTATTCATGTACGGTCTATTCTAATTTTCAAGGAGTCTGTTTCTTGCCAACACCTTACCACTTCTGTTCCCAGGTTATTTACTTTGGTTTCTATGTTCCTGATAATTATTCAGTCAGGTATTATTTATAGATTTTGGCTGTAGTAAGTTCTGGGAGCTAGGTCAACTGGTTCTATTCAAGCAGCCATGGTAGCTGGATCCTCTCTAATGTTCTTCCTCATTTGAAATGATTCTGCCTTTGAAGTAGCCCAGATCCTCTGGTGTTAAAATGTTGTAGAAACTGCCCAATTAATGATGAAGTCTGCTATAGAATTCTGTTGTCCTTACACATTTTCTTGCCTCCTATATTATTTTTTAAATACATTAAAGGTCACAGTATTTTACAATTCCTCCCATCCCACAGTTTGTTTTAGAAGAGAAAGAGAAAGAGGAAGGGGGAGGAAGAGGAGTTAACATATCTGTGATTAAAGTTTGTAAAGCACTTTACTCATCACATCTGTTTCTCACAAGAGTTCTTTAAGGCAGCAAGGCTATTAATATTAAGAGATATTAAGGCTATTAATATCTCCATTTTACAGATGAGAAAATGAGGCTAAGTTAAATGATTTTCTCCAGGCCACACAGCTGTTAAATATCTGAGGTAAAATTCGAATGCAGGAGTTAGTCAATCCAAATCTAACACTTTATCTACTATGTCACTTTGTTGCTTTCAGAAACTGCTCCCTCCTTATGGAATCAGAAATGTTGATTGTGTATTTATTGGCCCTTGACTCTTGTCTTCTTGCCTACCCCTGAGCTTATGACATGAAATACAAGAACTAGGATTTGGATCCCAAGCCTTGCAAAAACCTTTCATGACACTATGGAAGAATCAATTATACTGTTGTAGAGGTGATGAGACCTTAGACATTGCACATATCAACAAGAAGGGAGATCACCTCCAAACCATGTAAGAGATCACCTCCAAACCATGTAAAAGGGGACTCTGAACAACTTCTGGAGCCCCAGCACCCACAGAATGACACAGAGAAGCTCACCTCCTGCTGAGGACAGCCCAGCAGCCCTGCAGGGAGGGCCAGCACAGTGCTCTGGGAGCTGACAAGCCCAGCACGAAGAGAGCCGAGCCCAGGTTCGCATGAGCCAAGGTTTTAGCACCAGGGCGGCCAGGCCAGCAGCTGGATGGAGGGATCCCAGAACACCAGCAGCTGTGGCGATTCCAGAATCATCAACACAGACATGCCTAGGACAAAGTAAGAGAATATGTGGGGTCTGCACAGCTTAGACTGAAGAGCAGACAAGCAGACTACACCAGAGAGAGAAGAAGGCCCAGCCTACACTTACCAAAGAGGAATCACAGTCATCTCACAAGGCGACAGGAGCAATCATTGGAGTCAGGTAGGAGAGTCGGGCCCCCAGCAGAGATAGCAGCATCTGCTGCATAGATCAGCCCCCAGCCTGGAAGTTTAGAAACTGCCTGCCTGTATAATACAGGGGCTAGAATGGCAAAGTAAATTCTACTCACTCTGATCCTCCCATCCATCCCTCATGAAGTAGAAAACACAAAGATAAGTCCCCCACCCAGATTGAAATCCCAAGTTAATTGAAATAGCCTCAGGCTTGGGAGTCTCCAAGAAGGGGTGTAACTGAGAAAACCAGGAGTCTGAAGAGAAGAGAGGTAGGGGTGCCAACAAGCCCCATCTCACCTCACCAACAAAAGCCTGCTTATAGCCCAGGGATATAGAGGCAGAAATCAATTCACCACCACAGTCTTCTCAGCTTCCATTCCTGCCTCAGCCTCAAACGAGGCACCCAGAGGCTACAGCACTCAAAGTCAACAACCAGGCCCTTTGCTCATAGCCTGAGAAACTAAGAAATTAGAAATCACAATGGGAAGGAATAAAGCAGAGAAGGAGAAGGGGAAGGCAAGAAAGTCTATCTGAGCCTACTATGTGGATCAAGAATAACCAAATACACAGGACAATATGGACTCTCTATCCACACCTGAGACCACAGAAGGAAATATGAACTGGTCTCCAGCTCAAATAGCATTCTTAGAGGAGCTTAAGAAAGATTTTAAAGACCAAATCAGGGAGGTAGTGACCAACTTGGAAAAAAGTCTCAAAAGTAAAATTAGTTAAGTAATTGGAGAAAATACCTGCCTAAAAAATGACCTTCAAAAAATAACTGAAGACAATAATTCAATAAAAATTAGATTCAAACAAATTGAAACTCAGAACTCTATGATGCAGCAAGAGTCAATCAAACAAAAGAAGATGATTGAAAAATTGGAAGAAAATGTAAAATATCTCACTGGAAAAACAACTGACCTAGAAAACAGATCCAGGAGAGACAACTTAAGAATTATTGGTCTACCAGAAAGCCATGAGGAAAAAAGTAGCCTAGACAACATCCTCCAAGAGATTGTCAAAGAAAACTGTCCTGAGGTCCTGGATTCAGAAGACAAAATAGTTATCGAAAGAATTCACTGGACTCCTCCTGAAAGAGATCCCAAATTAAAATCTCCAAGAAATATAGTAGCCAAATTACAGAATTACAAGATTAAGGAAAAAAATTCTACAAGAAGCCAAAAAGAAACAATTCAAATATCGAGGAACTACAGTTAGGATCACACAGGACCTAGCAGCTTCTACATTAAAAGAGCGGAGGGACTGGAATTTGATATTTCTTAGGGCAAGAGAGCTAGGACTACAACCAAGGATTAACTACCCGGCAAAACTGAGCATAATCTTTCAGGCAAGGAGATGGTCGCTTAATGAAATAAGGGACATCCAGTCTTTCCTGATGAAAAAGCCAGAGCTCAATGGAAAATTTGATCTCCAATTACAAGACTCAGGAAAGACATAAAAAGGTAAACAAGGGAAACACAGACTCACACATGCACATACCCACACTCATACATACATGCTTATTACTTGGGATGCAACAAGAGCAAAATGTTCACATCCCAATATGTGGAGCCGATAACTGTCAATATTGAAATTTTTCTGATTATCATGACCTTTAAAAGGATTATACTTAGATAGAGGGTGTGGGTATGAATGCACTAATCTGAAGACTTAAAAAAAAAACCTAGTAAGGGGATCAAAGGGGTTGTAACGGGAAAAAGGAAAGGATGAGATAGGAAAAGGTAAAATATGCCATGCAAAGAGGCATTAAAACACACCATAGTAGAGGGGAAAGAAAGATGGAGAAGAACATCATTTAAACACTACGCTCACTGGTTCTGGTTCAAAGAGGGATCAACTTAATCAATGAAGTTTAAGATTCTAATGTGAATAGACACATAAATTCATTAAATAGAGGAAAAGGAGGGAGGGAGAGGAGCAATGTTTGAAATTTACTCTCATTGGTTTGGAGTCAAACAGGGCATAACTTAATCTGATAAGTATAAAAATTTATTGTGTCGTATAGGTAGTGGAAGGGTAAGGGGTGGGGGTTGAACAGGAGGAGACTAAAGGGGGGATTAGAGGGGAAGGAAATAGTAATAAGGGGAGAGGGTAGGATAAGAAAGGGTGTCACTGGGTGGAAACCCTGAGGGAGGGGGCAGTCAAAAGGGAAAACTTCAAGGAGGGGAAGGGAGAAGGAAGAAACAAAAACATAAACAGGGGAGGGAATAGGATGGAGAGGAAGAGAAAGGTAGTCATCATTACTGTGAATGTGAATGGGATGAACTCTCCCATAAAACAGAAGTGGATAGCAGAATGGATTAAAAAGCACAATCCTACAATATGCTGTCTACAAGAAACACATTTGAAACAAAGAGATACCCACAGGGTAAAGGTAAAAGGTTGGAGTAGGATTTATTATGCCTCAGCTAAAGTAAAAAAAGCAGGGGTAGCAATACTTATCTCAGATAAAGCAAAAACAAAAATAGATCTAATTAAAAGAGATAAGGAAGGAAACTCTATCCTACTAAAAGGCACCATTGAGAATGAAGCAATATCATTACTTAATATATATGCACCAAGTGGTTTAGCATCCAAATTCCTAGAGGAGAAGTTAAAGAAATTAGAGGAAGAAATAGATAGCAAAACTATACTAGTGGGGGACCTTAATCTCCCCCTTTCTGAACTTGATAAATCTAACCTCAAAATAAACAAGAAAGAAGTTAAGGAGGTGAATAGAAATTTAGAGAGACTAGATATGATGGATCTCTGGAGAAAACTGAATGGGGATAAAAAGGAATTTACTTTCTTCTCAGCAGTGCATGGTACATACTCAAAAATAGACCATGTACTAGGGCATAAAAACCTCATAATTCAGTGCAGAAAGGCAGAAAATTTAAATGCATCATTCTCAGATTATGATGCAATAAAAATTATATGCAATAAAGGGCCATGGAAAGATAGACTAAAAACTAATTGGGAATTAAACAATTTAATCCTAAAGAATGGATGGGTCAAACAAGAAATTATAGAAACAATCAATAATTTCATTCAAGAGAATGATAATAATGAGACAACATACCAAAATCTGTGGGATGCATTAAAGGCAGTTATTAGGGGAAGTTTTATATCCCTGAGTGCATACTTAATTAAAGCAGAGAGAAGGGAGGTCAATGAATTGGACATGCAATTGAAAAAGCTAGAAAAAGAACAAATTGAAAATCCCCAATTTAGTACTAAATTAGAAATATTGAAAATCAAAGAAGAGATTAATAAAATTGAAATTAAGAAAACTATTGAATTAATAAATAAAACTAAGAGCTGGTTTTATGAAAAAAAAAACAATAAAATTGATATACCCTTAGTCCATATGATAAAAAAAAGAAAGAAGAAAACCAAATTATGAGTATCAAAAATGAAAAGGGTGAATCTACCTCTAATGAAGAGGAAATAAAAAAAATAATGAGGAATTATCTTTCCCAATTGTATGCACATAAATATGACAATCTTAGTGAAATGGATGAATATCTACAAAATTACAAGTTGCCCAGATTAACTGAAGAGGAAGTGAATTACCTAAATAACCCCATCTCAGAAAAAGAAATCAAACAAGCCATCAATGAACTCCCTAGGAAAAAATCTCCAGGGCCTGATGGGTTTACTAGTGAATTCTATCAAACATTTAAAGAACAATTGATTCCAATACTCTACAAACTATTTAGGAAAATCAGTGAAGGAGTCTTACCAAATTCTTTCTATGACACAAATATGGTACTGATTCCTAAGTCAGGAAGAGATAAAACAGAGAAAGAAAATTATAGACCAATTTCCCTCATGAATTTAGATGCAAAAATTTTAAATAAAATATTAGCCAAAAGACTCCAACAACTTATCACAAAAATAATACATTTTGATCAGGTAGGATTTATTCCAGGAATGCAAGGATGGTTTAATATTAGGAAAACCATCAGTATACTTGAGCATATCAACAATAAAACTAGCAGAAACCACATGATTATCTCAATAGATGCAGAAAAGGCTTTTGACAAAGTACGACATCCATTCCTATTACAAACACTAGAAAGTATAGGAATAAATGGAGCCTTCCTTAAATGGTTAATAGCATCTATTTAAAGCCTTCAGCAAGTATTATATGCAATGGGGATAAACTAGAAGCATTTCCAATAAGATCAGGAGTGAAACAAGGGTGTCCACTATCACCCTTCTTATTCAATCTGGTATTAGAAACGTTAGCAGTAGCAATTAGAGAAGAAAAAGAAATCAAAGGAATCAAATTAGGCAAAGAAGTGACCAAGCTATCACTCTTTGCAGATGATATGATGATATACTTAGAGAATCCTTAGAGAATCAAGTAAAAAAACTACTTGAGACAATAAATAAGTTTGGCAGAATTGCAGGATATAAAGTAAACCCACATAAGTCCTCAGCATTCCTGTGTATGTCTAATGAAAGTCAACAGCAAGAGATAGAAAGAGAAATCCCATTTAAAGTCACTGTAGACATTATAAAATATTTAGGAATCTACATGCCAAAACAAACCCAGAATCTATATGATCACAACTACAAAACACTTCTCACACAAATAAAATCAGATCTAACTAATTGGAAAAATATCAATTACTCGTGGCTGGGTCGAGCTAATATAATAAAAATGACAATTTTACCCAAACTAAACTATATATTTAGTGCCATACCAATCAATTTACCAAAAAACTACTTTTTAGAATTAGAAAAAATAATAACAAAATTTATTTGGAAAAACAAACGGTCTAGAATATCAAGGGAATTAATGAAAAGAAATGCTAGGGAAGGTGGACTAGCTATGCCAGATTTTAATCTGTATTATACAGCAGCAGTCATCAAAACTACTTGATACTGGCAGAGGAGTAGAGTAGCGGATCAATGGAATAGATTGGGTGCAGGAGACCCAGCAGTTAATGAATATAGTAATCTTTTGTTCGATAAACCCAAAGACCCCAGTTTTCGGGATAAGAATGCACTATTAGACAAAAACTGCTGGGAAAACTGGAATACAGTATGGCAGAAACTGGGCATGGATCATTACCTAATGCCATATACCAAAATCAAATCTAAATGGGTTCATGATCTAGGTATAAAGGATGATACTGTAAGCAATTTGGAAAACAAGGAATAGTTTACCTGCCAGATTTGTGGAGAGGGAGGACTTTAGGACCAAATAAGAATTAGAGAGCATTATAAAATGCAAAATGGATAATTTCGATTACATTAAATTGAAAAGCTTCTGTACAAACAAAGCCAATGTAACCAAGATCAAGAGGGAGGTGGGAAATTGGGAAAGAATTTTCACAACCTATGTCTCTGATAAAGGACTCATTTCTAAAATTTACAGAGAATTGAGTCAAATCTATATGAATACTAGTCATTCCCCAATTGATAAATGGTCAAAGTATATGAACAGACAGTTTTCAGAGAAAGAAATTAAAGATATCTATAAGCATATGAAGAAATGCTCTAAATCACTATTGATTAGAGAAATGCAAATCAAAACAACTCTGAGATACCACATCTCTCTAGCCAGATTGGCTAAGATGATAAAACAAGAAAATGACAAACGCTGGAGAGGATGTGGGCAAATTGGAACACTAATGCATTGCTGGTGGAGTTGTGAACTTATCCAACCATTCTGGAGAGCAATCTGGAATTATGCCCAAAGGACTATAAATAATTTCATACCCTTTGACCCAGCAATACCACTTCTAGGTTTATATCCCAAAGAGATCATAAAAGTGGGAGGAAGACCCATATGTACAAAAATATTTTTAGCAGCCCCTTTTGTGTTTGCAAAGAATTGGAAACTAAAAGGGTGCCCATCAATTGGGGAATGGCTAAACAAGTTATGATATATGAATGTAATGGATTATTATTGTGCTATAAGAAACGAGGAGGAGACGGATTTCATATTTACCTGGAGAGGCTTATACAACTGATGCTGAGCAAGAAGAGTAGAATCAGAAGAAATTTGTATACAGTCACAGACACATCATACGTGTGATGAACAACTGTGATAGACTGGACTCTTTTCAGCAATGCAGTGATACAAGTCAATCCCGAAAAACTCAAGAAAGAGAGAAATGTGACATTCAGAGACATAACTATAAAGAACTGAGCCTGAATCCTGATGGAAGCAAGCTAATTGATCTTTTTCTTTTCATTGTTTGGTTTTATTTCTTCTTTACCATTCTCCATCCCACCTAGTACAATATGCCTTTGTAATTGGACCAATCTTTAATATGAATGTATTTACAGATCCTATCCTGGACTATATTCGGTCCTGGGGGGTGTGGGGAGAGAAACAAAGGAAATCTGAAAATCAAGGGACTATAGAATTGAATCTTGTTGACTGAAACTAAACTAATAAATTAAAACAAACAAACAAACAAACAAAAAAACCAAGGAGGAAAGGTGGAGAGTTCAGGGGAATGAAGTCGGCCAAATATGAAGGCGGTCTTTCTGGTGGATCATTACTAACCCCAATTTCCTCAAGCTATTCCTTTGCAGTCCACTTCACCAGAGGCCCTAGTGGTTAATTATTTCTGGTGACTGAGACTGTGTACTTTTACCTGATATCTTCTTAACTCTTCCCCTTTGATGTTCTCCCAGATGCCTCAGTTATGGCAGAATGCATCTTACAAAAGGCCTATTACTGTATGTGCAGATGACCTTTCTTAGGTTCAGTAAAAATCTCCTAAACTCTGAGAAAACCAAGACAGCTAGCATAACTAGATTTCAGATTCTAGCATCCAGTATTTCCTTCCTTCTTACTCGTGACTACACCATCTTCTACAATACAAAATAAAGTTTTCTAAAGTTTATTCACATGGGGAGAAAGAATATACAAACTGAGAAATGATATACCAGCATAATATAAATAGATGTGTGAATGAAAGAGCCTAAGACTAGGGGCACCTATTCAATCTAGCCTAGTTTTAACTAAGTTCTTGTCTAAAGTAGTTTTTATTCTTTTTTTATCAACAGAAGGATCTTATATAAAATGCTTTCCTATTACACAGAAAATAGAAGTTTCCCACAAAATTCAATAACAGTAATATCTTTTCATGTGTATACCCCTCTCTTCATCTGTATCTCCTCAGTGCAAATTTTTTGAAGTCAGGGAATTCAGTTTCATGTTTTTATAGTTATCACTCTCTACTAGTGCTACTACATACTGGGGTTCAATAAATATGGGTTGGATATGCACTATATATAAACCAAAATAATTTTATTTGGGGATGTCCACTATTCCAGTCTGGCATTATATATTGGTCACATTGTGTAAAATCTTCTTTCACTGGCCTGGTGTCCTCAGGAAAGCCAAGACTTTGCTTTCAGACATGAAGAAATTTGCCTCTGTCCTCTGCTGATCCTTGCAGTCTCGTGATGTCATGGGGTTAGTGTTACATCTATGTGTTTCCAGAGAAAATTATTCCTTTTTTTTTTTTTTTTGAGGGGGGAAGGTAAGGTAATTGAGCTTAAGTGACTTGTCCAAGCTAGTAAGTGTGTCAAGTATCTGAGGCCTGATTTGAACTCAGGCTCTCCTGACTCCACGGTCAGTGCTCTACCTAGTTGCCCCCAGTATTATTCCTTTTTTAGAGAGGAAATAATGATTTACTTAAGGAATTCTAGAGATTCAACAACAAAAAAAGTGGTGCAATTGAAAACCTAAGAAGAATAGCAAGCTATGAAATAAACACACAAGAATAATCAGCCTTTCTGTATTTTGCTAACAAGAGAAAGGGAAAAAAGGGAAAAATAAATTTTAAATAACTGTAAAATATAAAGCGTAATAAGTCTTATTCATGCCATGAATACAACTATGAAACACTTTTTGCAGAAATAAAGGAAGATTTAGATAACAGGAGAGATCATAGGATTATAGCATGATGTCTAGAAGGGATCTCAGAATTCTAGTCAACCCCCCTCATTTTACAGATGAGGGAACTAAAGCCTGGGAAGGCTAAAGTAATTGTTCATGTTTGGGCTATACCATTATACTAAAAGTATATGTAAAGTAATGTATATAATATAATAATATAAATACTATTATTATAATCGTTATTTATTATAATGATATAATTATAAATGATATAATATAATAAAGTATAAAAAGTAATGATGCTATGTAAATTAATTTACAGATCTAGTGAAATAGCAAGCTCTTAGGGTGTTACTTTATAAACATAGTAGGTACTTAGCCAGTGCTGGTTTAATTGGATTTTTGAGGTGAGTGAAAAGATGTTTCCCTGCTAACCATTTGACTCCATTTTTTTTCATTTGTCTACTGTGCTGCTGGTCCACCAATTGTCTCCATCCCTTATCTCTTTCTAGAAGGATCTTGGGCATTTTATGAGAGACCTATACCCAGCATGTTCAATTTGCTTTTCATTGCATTTTTGGGGGACATAAGGAATAAAACTCTATTTTTTCTTGGTATAGCAAGAAAATTAATAATATTCATATAATGCCTACTATTGTGCCAGGTACTGTGCTGAGTGATTTACTAATATTATCTCATTTAATACTCACACAACTCTGGGAGGGAGGTGCTATTATTATCCACATTTTATAGTTGAGGAAACTGAGGCAGAAAGAGGGTGAGTGATTTGCCCAGATAGTAAATGTCCAATGCTGGATTTGAACTCTGGCCTTTCTGACTCCCAGCCCAGTCCGATATCCACTGCACCACCTAGCTGCATATAGGCAAATTTACTCCACAATCTTCTTGGTTACCTGGATATCACCAATAGATGAAATGGCACAGCTAGAGTGACACAGTCAAAGATATATAAGAGGTAGAACAGGAATGTAATTTTTCCTGACTCTCAAGCCAGTGCTATAGCTGCTTCACCACACTGCCTTTTTGGGTTGTGTTACAGTTATTTTTTATTAAATGTTTGTTTTTAGCTTCAAAAAAATTTCAGGTAAATAGTTTATTCATGTAACAAGGTAACTAACAAATATTGGATGCAATCTTTATAATGCAACAAATTAATGTTTTAGGCTTTGTGCATCATGTTGCTAACAATAATTTACATTAAAATATTTAATACCAGCATCAGGAAAAATCCAACGGAGATTTCTTCTCATTTTCAGTTAAGCCTCAAGGTATAAAACGCCAGTTGGCAACTGTAGATTGAGCATAATCAATTAGCACAGCATGTACATTCCTCAATATTTAATGGGAATTAAAAAAAAAAAAGTTCTGTTGGAGACTCCAACTTAGTGTAACAGTATTTAGTGGAAAATCATAATCTGGCCATAGTTATATTATTTTGCTTTATTACCTAAATTTGTTACACTGCAGGTATGGAATAACTTTGGGGCTTGAGGTTCCCTTGCTATGAAAGCAGGCAGAGATCACTTTAAGAGACAGAATGTCTTTTTAGATTAATTGATAACAGAATGCAACATTTCCGAAATAGAAGTCATTATATTTTTGCCCCCAAATCTATGCAGGCTTCAAACTTTGATACTTCCATTAAGAGTGCCACCATTCTTCATTCGACTTTTGCCTGGATAGGTTGAGAAGTGATAGGACACCCCCTCTCCCCACCTCAATTCTTCCAGGTGCTAAGTTGTCACTGTGGGGTTATCTCTGACTTTTTGTCACCCTTCCCTGCCTCCCACTCCCAAATGCCATCAACTTTCTAATCTTGCTGTTTTTAACTCCCTAAAATTATTGACATTTGTGCTGAATCAGTTGTAGTGACCCCATTGCTTCTAGTTTTCTTTGTCTTCTGGGTGTTAGCCAGTCTGTTGGGAGAGGTGGCATGTACTCGGATCCCATCCCTTTGTCCTTTGTATTACCTACTAGTCATCACATAACCACAAGTGATTTAATCCCATCCCTTTAATCTCTAATCTCAGGTCTCTGTGATGTGGCCATGGGGGTCTGGGGTGAGACATAGAGGCACATTCCTTTTTGGAAATGTGCACCCATCAGCAATATCTTGTTCTTATCATGAAAAGTTGTCTGTAAAAGCAGTGAGGAGGTTTGAAATCATCACCTGGCCACATTCAACAGGATTTTGCTTTAGGTACTAAAATCAACTCCTTTAAAATTTCTCTTCCTGGATTTGCTAAATTGAGGGCAAGGCCTGAACAAAGGTTTTCTTTTAACAACACCTCACAAATCTGTATTTTTTATGCCACTCAACCTCTGCTGTAGGTCAGATCTTTATTTTCTTTTGCTTGCATTAGAATTGGTCTTCCTACCTCTAGTCTCTTCCCCATCCTTCTCCACATAGCTGCCAAACGGATATTCCAAAAACCCAGCCATGACCCTGTTAACTCTGGTACTCAAGAATCTTCAGTGGCTCCTTAATGACACTAGCATCCAAAAAAAATTCTCACTCTGATAGCATATTGAAAGGAAAATTCTTCCTTTTGACTTTTCATCCTAATTAACAAGGTAAAACTTAGGATAAAGAGAATTAGAAAGAGTTTGTTATAAGAATGTTAAGGTCACAACATCTTGATGGACTGATCACTGAAGATCAGAGATGGCTTTAAGGGGGGAAGCTTTTATTAGGACCTTTTTTTTTTCTTTTGGAGGGAGGAAGGTAGGGCAGTAGGGGTTAAGTGACTTGTGCAAGGTTACACAGCCAGTTTTGTGTTAAGTGTCTGAGGCCGGATCCAAACCCAGCTCCTCTTGACTCCAGGGCCAGTGCTCTATTCACTGTGCCACCTAGCCACCCCCACCTCAACATAACTTTCAATAGAGATACTTAAAAGGAATATCAAGTTGTATATAATAGGTTTGCAGTTTCATGTACAATCATGTTTTTTTTTGTAAATAGTATTTTATATTTTTCAGTTACATGTAAAGATAGTTTTCAACATTCATTTTTTATAAGATTTTGAGTTCCAGGTTTGTTCTCCCTTTCTCCCATCTTGCTCCCCAAGATGGCAAGCAGTCTGATATAGGTTATACATATATTAATCATGCAAATATAATTCCACATTAATCATATTTCATAAGAATAAAGCCACAAAAAAACAACAACAATAAAAGTGAAAATAGTATTTTTAGGTCTGCATTCAGACTCCATAGTTCTTTCTCTGGATGTGGATAGCATTTTTCATCATGAGTCTTTTGGAATTATTGTATTTCTGAGAAGAGCTAACTCAGTCATAGTTTTAATTTACATTTCTCTAATCAATAGTGGCAATCATCTTTTTAAAATTATACTGTTATGGAGATGCTTCTTTTATTCCATAAATTAAAAAGAAAATAAATAAAAAAAAGAAACAGAAAAAATAGGATATCCATAAAAACTTTTAAAAACACAAAAAACAAAGCTCTCTATAGTTTGACTATAATCTTGCCTTCCAGTCTTACTTCACATTATTCGTTTTCATGTATTCTCTATTCTACTCAAACTAACTGTTCACCATAAAACTGGAGTTTATTAAGCAGGAGGCTGATATGGTTAGATATGTCTTTCCTGTCATACCCTGCCTAGACTATTACAGGTATCCTAGCACTTTTTATCTTCTCTATCTTCTTGCCCTCCTGCAATAGACCACTATAAGGATAATATTTCTTATGTATAGATTTGGTCATGTAATTCTTAAATGTGAGAATCTCAAAGCCATTCATAAACAAGCCCCCTCCTACCTCTCCAATCTTCTTACATCTTATTCCCCAACATGTATTCTTTGATCTAGTGACACTGGCCTCCAGGCTGTCCCACAAGCAAGAGACTCCATCTTTCAGCTCTAGGCATTTTCTTTGCCTGTCACCCATGCCTGGAATGCTTTCCGTCCTCATATCTACCTCCTGGCTTCATTTAAGTCCCAACTAAAATCCCATCTTTAATGGAAGCCTTTTCCAACTCTTCTTAATTCTAATGCCTTCCTACTGGTAATTATTTCCTATATATTCTGCACATAGCCTGATTTGTATTTATTTGTTTGTATGTTGTCTGTTAGATTTGTAGGCTCTTTGGAGATAGGGGCTGTTTTTGGTTATTTTTCCCTCTCTTTTTTGTATCCCCATTGCTTAGCAGTGCCTGGCACATAGTAGTCACACAATAAATATTTACTGATGAATTGATAATGATTACTGACAGCTGGGTGGTGAAGTGGGTAGAATGCTAGACCTGGAATCAGGAAGACTCATCTTCCTGAGTTCGTATCTGGTGTCAGATACTTACTAGCTGTGGGATCCTGGGCAAATCACTTTAACTCTGTTTACCTGAATGGAAAATGAACTGGAGAAGGAAATGGCAAACCACTTCAGTATCTTTGTCAAGAAAATCCCAAATGGGGTTACAGAAAGAAAGCTGGATGTGACTGAAAGACTTAAGAATAATAAGCAAATTGCATCTCAAGTAAAGTACAAATCCTTTGGCCTGGCTTGCAGAGCATTTCAGAGCCTGCACAAACCTATCTTTCTAGCATTATTTTATACTAGTACCTTCCAAACATTAATATACAACTAGACTAGTATCTTCTAAATAAGCACCTCCCTCTTGTAATCCTGTGCTTTTACAAAAGCCTATACCTACAATATTCTTAGTTCCTTCCTGAATTTCTAGCTGTTCTTTAAAACCCAATTCAAATGCCACTTCCTCATGTCACCTTTCCTGTTAGATGTCACATTGGTCTTTCTTGTGCATGTGATTCTCTTATATATTACAGCTAAATTTTCTCTGTGCTTTATTCCCTCTTTCAGAGTGTAATCTCATTGAGAACAAGAAGCCTTATCATGTCTCATCTTTCTATCTCTCATAATGATTGGCAAAATCCTTTGTAAATAATAAACCATACAATGCATTGTGTCCATTGTATGGTTTGTTTTTAGAGAGTCTTTATCATACCTAATTTCAGAATCTGCGCGCAATTTATAGGCTTATGTGCTAGAAGTACATATATTTCAGTGCCAGGACCCATCCTAAAGGAAAAGCTAAAATTGTTGATGAAATTTTCCAGTTTTGTAATTTTTAAAAAATTCTTTCTCTATAAGGCAGTTAGTAGAGCAGTGGATAGAGCACCAGGCCTAGAGTTAGTTCAAATCCAACCTCAGATACTTATTAGCTGTGTGACTCCAGGCAAGTCACTTAGACTCTGTTTGCCTTAGTTTCCTCAACTATAACATGGGGATAAGCATAGCGTCTGCTTTCCAAGGTTGCTGTGAGAATTAAATAATATTTATAAAATAGCTCTTAGCGTAGTGCCTGACACATAGTAGGTGCTTGTATAAATGTTTGTCCCTTCCTCTTCCCTTGCGGGTGTGCAGGAAAAGGGTAGAGGGATACATTTGGTCCTTAGAGACATTTAACTTGCAATAATTGGAACCTCCAAAAAGAAAAGTAGTGCATTTTAATGGAAAGAGTAGTGAACATTGTGTCAGAAGACCTAGGATTTATCTTAATCATGCAACTAAGCAAGTAATTTCTATTTTCTGCATCCTATAGCCTCATTGATATGTTCCTTGAAGACATGGTTGTTTTTTTCCCTTTTTCTTGGTGCAACCCAGGGCTCAAGCCCACTCCTTTTTGGTGGAGAGGGATTACTCAGTGATCTATGCCCTGCATGCCTGTGATGGATCAAGTGAGCAAGAGCTTGGAAGAGGAAAGGTCCTAGTTCTTTTGGCTCCCAGCTTTGAAAGGAAGCACCCTTGGTTCCAGTTCCTTTTCACTGAGAGATGCCTGAAGGAAGAGAAGGATTCTGGGAAGAAACTGACCTGTTGAGGAGCTGATTCCTCAATCATGTACTTACCTATTGCCAATTTATTATTTAAGAGACTCAGGGAGTTTTCCTCTGGGTTGAGATATTTCTCTCTCTCTCTCTCTCTCTCTCTCTCTCTCTCTCTCTCTCTCTCTCTCTCTCTCTCTCTCTCCCCTACACCGCATGCATTAGCTCATTTGTTCTATGCAGTATCTGTCCAATCTGTATTGGAAATTTCTCATTTTGGTTTGCTATTGGCTTGGATAAGTGGGCTTATTTTCTGTTCATGAAGAGGATGGCTTTTGTGAAACTGTCATTTGATATGGAATAAAAATTTTGGATATATAGCTTGGGTCATGAAGAGTAAGACAAGGGAAATGACCTAACAACAATAGCAAATATAGCTTGAATCCCTCTTCCTGGTTAAATGGAAAGTAATCAGAAACATAATCTGAATTGGAAAATTATTTCCCCTTGACTAGCCATATTTAAGGAGGTAGGAGGTGGTGAATTGATATAATTTTAGCCTGTCACTATTTCTTAGAATGACCAGCCTGTTAATGATCTCTTGCTCCTCTTCTGGCAGAAATCATTCTCCCTTGGAGAAGGGTGGACAGAGAAGGCTCCAGAGGTATCTATTCATACCTTCCTTCCTATGATGCATAGTCTCTTTGTTGATCCGAGATACTGTTCTCTGAGTGGGACAGAGTCCCAGATCTTACTAGAAGAAAAATCTCTCAAAATCTCTAGTGTGTTCAGCTGGGAATAGTAACATGATTAAGGTGCCAATTCTTCTATATGTTAGCTTTTTCCAGAGGGTTTTTTCTTTCTTGACTAACTTCTGCCTGACACCCACCAATGGTCATTGGTATTTTATGGGAGATTGGAGCCAGACTGTGCTTTCTGTTTACCATGATGTATTGGGTGAAAGTACCAGATTTAGAGTCATTAGGTCTGGGTTTAAATATCACATCTCCTACTTATGTGACTTTTAGTAACTCAGCTGCTTTAGGTATAAGTTTTCTCATCTATAAAGTCACAGAGTTGGAATAGATGATCTGTCTCCAAAATCTGTTAGCCCTATGGGACAGCCCAGCCAATTTCATACAATCTTGTGTTGGGCATAGTTATAATAACCTCCAAAGAAGAACTAGGCACAGAGTGGTAGAAAGTTGGCAAATTTGTCTCTTCTCATAGTGGAGTGAGGAAAAGATTTCCTTTCCTTCCTGCCAGGGAAGGGCATGGTTAGGGGGAAATAACTCTGAACTCAGTTTTTGAGGACATAAAAACAGGCTTCCTTTGAGTTGTAACACCTCCTCATTGTAATAATGTCTGAAGAGCAGCTGTGGATTTTAGTTGGGAGAGCTTGAAGATGGCATTGAGGAAGTAAATCCTTACCCCAAGAGGTGATGTGATTTGTTAAAAAGTTAGTTCTTGGGAATGTTGTATTAAAACTCATGATGACAGATGGGATGACAGATATCATGATCAATTTTGTCAGTGGCTAGAGGTTTTTAATTTCTTTTCTGAAAGATGGTTTCTCAGATTTTCTTCTCTCTCTCTCTTTTAAAAAAATCACTTTCTTCAGATGATTTCTTTTCCTTTCCTGGCTGACTAAGACAGAACTTTTGAAAAAGAAGATGCTGTGTGGCTTTGCATTTTTGTGGCCAAGGAAAAACGTCTGTGGTCAAACCAGGCAAAAAAAATGCCTGACTCGGGGATGAAGGATATCTAAAATACTTTTGTGACAGTTTTCATATAACTTCTACAGGCACAGTGAGTTCATTTGACATTGCTTTCCAAGCAGTTTATTTTCCCCACTTTGTATTTTCAAGCATAAGTTACCCTCGACCCCCTGGTCAAATTAAAGTTTTGGATTAATTTCCCCACGTCACAGAGTCAATAGGCTTGGCCTAGCTCCTGAGTCTGCATTTAGTCTGCGGGAAATATTTAAGGAATGTGACCTTTAGAATTAAATATATTCTCAGTAAAAAGCAATATATCATAGATTGCTCTCCTGTGGCCAAACTATAATTTTCAAACATTGAAAGGAAACTTGAAGGCAGTCTTAGATTCTATAGATCCCTTTTGATGAAATGATGGTAGCTGTACAGTGTATCATAGTACTTTGCTTCTTCCCAATGCATTTAGATTATGTTTTATATGATAGTTATTTGTGTACATATTGCCTATTCAGACAAAGGAACTCAATTTTGAGAGGAAGCATTATGTATTGGAAATGTCCAATAGACATAGATTAGAATTGGCTCATAGATTAGAATTGGCTAGGACCTAAAAAGCCATCCTGTCTTGTTTTATAAATGAAAGAACTAAGGGTCAGGGAAGGGATTTAATTGATTTGCTCAGTAATTTTAATAAAGCAAGATTTGAAATCAGGTCCTCTGACGCCAGATTCAGAGCTCCTTTCACCATACCATGGTATTGGATTTGGAGTCATTTGAGACTTTAATTTCAGCTGCCTCTGATACTAGTTAAGATAAGAGAAGCAAGTGGTTTAACTTTTTTGAACCTCAGTTCCTTATCTATAAGATGGGGATAGTTCTATCTTTACTAACTTATCTCATGAGGTTGTTTGAATTTTGAGTTAGATGAAATTTGTGTAGTTCTTTGCAAACCTTAAAGCTCTATATAAAGATCATCATCATCATCATCATTTAGATTTATGCTGTTATTTCTGTAATCATATATCTCCTCATACCTAATGCAACACATTCTATATATTAGGCATCTAGCAAATGCTTATCCCAAAATAAGATAAAGGATTATTGCCCTAAAGAATATATTGGTGGGGTGGCTAGGTGGCGCAGTGAGTAAGATCGCTGGCCTCGGAGTTGGTATGACCCGAGATCGAATCCGGCCTCAGAAAATGAGCACACACACATAAATAATGACTAGCCATGTAACCTTGAGCAAGTTACTTAACCCCAATTGCTTTAAAAAAAAGGAATATATTGATGATCTTGGAAAATATTAGAATGGAAATGAAGGCTTTTTAGAGTTGGAAAAGATCTTAAAGATTTTATAAATAAGAAACTCTACTTGATCTTGAGATGACACAGATAGCATGTTGTTGATTTCAGATTTGAACTTTGGTCTTCTGATGCCAAATCCATTTTTAAGGTCCTTGAAAATAGCTCTGTGAATTAGAGGAAATTTTTCAGAATCCTCTTTTCAATAGATGTTAAAAATATAGAACACTTAACCCGCCCGAGGTTTCAGAATGTGTGCGAGGTGGAGCTGAGGTTAAAGACCACGTTATCTGACTCTAGTCACCAAATGACACTGCTACCATTCAGGAGGGCTCTGTACTGTACACATCTAGAGGATTCTCTCTATAATTAAAAACACTTAGCACTCCCTGCTGAGAAACACTTACATTTCAGATTTCACTTTCTGAGGCTTAGTATAGTTCAGTCAACATACTAAACTTATACTTACCATATAATGTTTCACTTGTAGGGAAGAAAAAAAAACTAACTAAAAATTCATAGGAATATGAAAACTTCTTTTAAGGAGATGATGATCAGCTAGTACTGGGGCACCCTCCTTTTGGCCATCTCAACCTATCTGGAAGAAAATGGAGCTGCAATGATGAGTTGCTAGGGAAGAGGGATAATGATTATCATCCAATTGTTTTGTTTTGTTTTGTTTTTCCTGCTCGTTCTCACCCAGTGAGGCAGCACAGTTTAATGGAAAGTCTAGTAGATTTTGAAACAGAGGAAATGGGTTCGAATCCCAGATCCCTTATTTATTATTTATGTGACAGTGGATGAATCATTTAGCCACTCTAGATCTCAGTTTCCTCATCAGTGAAATCTCTAAGGTCTCACCCAACTCTAAAAATCCAATATTCTAATACTAATATTTTTTAAGATTAAGATACAGTTAAGTCATAAACACAAATACATGTGTTTATGAAGACTTGCACTAATCAGTTGGTTTTTTTTTCTTTTTGGAGGTAATTGGGGTTAAGTCCAGGTCCATTTGGTGTCCATTGTGCCACCTAGCTGCCCTATTTTTAAAAAAGATTACCAAAAAACACTGGGCCACCAGAAAAATGAGTGATTTCTTAATTCTCATGTTTTATGAAAAGGAGGCTTTTAGCCACATAATGTTTGCTTAATGTAGAACTCAGGAGTTTTCAGAAAGTTGATTGAGGGGGTGGCTAGGTGGCTCAGTGAATAGAGCACCAGCCCTGGAGTCAGGAGGACCTGAGTTTAAATCCAGCCTCAGACACTTAACACAAAACTAGCTGTGTGACCTTGGGCAAGTCACTTAACCCCAATTGCCCCTCCAAAAAGCAAAAAAACAAAAAACAATAAACAGAGAGAGAGAAAGGCAGAAAGTTGACTGAGGGCTAAGTTTTCTCCTTTCTACAGTAGAGAACAGAAAGAGATGCAGATTCAAAGTAGCAAAATTCAATGTCTACAATGTCAGTCTAAAGAGTAATAGTAAAAATAGAATCACTATAGAGAAGAAAACAGAACAAAATAGAATGTCATTTGAGCATAATCACCATGTTAAGAAACTTGGAGCTTCCAAGCTTGACCCTACAGAAAAAATAGAAGGATGTACCACATCCACTTCTTTGCAGATGTGAGGGTCTATGGTTATGGAAAGCTGGATATAATTGTTTTTTATTTTCCAATGTCTCAGTTAATTTTATTGAACTCTTTTTCACTCTATTATTTTCTTTATTATAAGGGATGGCCCCTTGGGAAGAATAGCCATACAGATTGAACCTGTGATTTGATTGTTAGGCAGGAATTCCTAGAAAAGAAAACTCCATATAGGCAGGCTGATGCTTTCTCTTCTACTTATAATCTTACAGAGTTACCTAGATTAGATGTGTTGGCCTGTATGTGGCCCACAACGCTTCCTAATTCAGCCTGAACCAGATTAAAATATAATTAGGAAATATTTAACAACATAAAATGTAATGAAATACAGACAATATTACATTTTAAAATGAAGTCAAAATATAGCCAGCAGGGATCCTTATGTATGGATTAGTGACTTCAGTTTCTATTTGAATTTGACAGCACTGATCTAGTACATTTAGAGATTAATTGATTTGCCCCAGGACACATAGGCAGCATGTGTCAGAGGAGGACTTAACCTTCCTAGTTCCAAAGTCAGCTTTCTGCTCAATGTATTGAATTGCTGGGAAATGTAGGTGATAATTTTTTTTAATTAAAAAGACTAAAAAATAGTTTATTAAATTTAACAAGATTAAAAAGAGATGAAACAGAGTTTTATTCTCTCCTTTGGGTCCATGATGGCACTGCTACACTGAGCTCAGGGGAGATAAATGTCATGGTACCAGGATTACATTCTATAAAAGAGATGAGTGCTAGTCAGTCATTCAATAATTTATTATGTGCCTGTTAGGTACAAGGCACTTTGTTAAGTGCTGGGGATATAAAGAAAGGCAAAAGGCAGTCCCTGCCTTCAAGGAGCTCAAAATTTAATGGAGACAACATGCAAACCTCTATGTACAAACAAAGCATATGCAGGATTAGTAGTAAATAGTAAATGATAACCAGTGGGAAGGCACTAGAATTGAGAGGAACTGGAAAGTCCTTTTGTAAAAGGTGAGATTTTACCAGGAACTTAAAGGAAGCTAGGGAAACCAGGAGGCAAAGATAAGGGAGGGGAGCATTCCATGCAGGAGAGACAACCAAAGAAAATGCCTGGAACTGAGAGATGAAGTCTTGTTCCAGCAACATCAAGAAAGCCAGTGTCACTGGACTGAATGTGTGTGTGTGTGTGTGTGTGTGTGTGTGTGTGTGTGTGTGTGTTGGTGTAAGAAGATTGGAAAAGATGGTATAGGTTATAAGAAGGTTTTTATATTTTGGGATTTTATATTTGATCTTGGAGGTGATAGGGAGCCATTGGGTTTCATTGAATGTATGTTGTGGCGTGGAGTTTGAGGTGACAGTAACATGGTCAGACCTGGGCTTTAGGCAAATCATTTTGGCAACAGAATGGAGGATGAACTAGAGTGAGCAGAGAATTGTGGCAGGCAGATCAATACCATAAGGTGATAGCAATAGTCCAGGTGTGAGGAGAAGAAGGTTTGTTGGATGGTTCATTGCTGTTCTTTGTTCTTGAAAAGGACCAAAATGAAATCACTATGTTAGAATGAAGTTATAGTGTGTTCTACTGTGGCTGATCAGATCAATACGAGCTTAGAATATCCTACCACAGCTCAGACACAAATAGTTCATGTGAACATTTGGGGTGGATTCTCTAAATTTGCACATCTCAAGTTTCTTTTGAGCTTCTTCATTTCTGCTTTGCTCATAGAGCACAGCACCTTCTCAGATGAGGGTACGCCATACTGGGCGGTCCTGTGCCAGTGTCTCCCACGGCATACAATCAGCTCTGAAGTTCTTAAGAGGGACTGTGAGACTGTCCTTATATCACTTTTTCTGACCACCATGTGCTTGCCTTGTGTGAGTTCTCCATAAAATATTCTTTTAGGCAAGCACATGTTTGGCATTCAAACAACATAGCCAGCCCACCAGAGTTGAATTGTACTCTCAGGGTAATGACAGTGTCAGAAAAAAGAAGGAGGGGTGGTATTCAAGAGATGTTATTAAGGTAAAATAAAATCAAGTCGTTGCCGTGGTAACAGATTGGCTTTAGAAGGGAGCAATACTGAGGAGTCAAGTATGACACCTAGGTTGAAATCCTGTGGGACTAGGAGATTAGTGGTATCCTCCACAACAATAGGGAAATCTGAAAGAGGGGGAGAAAATAAAGAAGAAAATAATGTTTTTATCTGCTCAGAACAAAGAATTTCTCAGAGTCTGTGGCTTTCAAGGGATTTTGCTAGAATTGGAATTGCTTTCTTCACTGCACAGGGTTTCCAGGCAAGGTTGTTATTGGGCATAACAATAATTGAAGTCATAACAATTCTGTCTATGCTTTCCCTAGACCATCACCTGAGACTCTGCCATAGTAGCCAAAGAAATGGAGTGACAGGGACTCAGGCTGAAGAAAACAAAGTCAGGCAAAATACTTGACTTTTAGTGAAACTGTGGTGGTTTCTCCTCTGTTCCCTACTTAACTCTTGCTGGTAGGAGACACAGTTACAGTTTAAAGGGTTGATGAATGGTCACTGTAGATGGACTAGAGAAGAAAGGAGGGAATGTATGATAATAAGGAGGAATCATTGCTTTAGTGAAAGCAAAAGGCAGCCAGGCCTAAACGCCAAGCCAAGTACTTTTTTTCTTTTAAATAATATTATCTTCTTTCCAATTACATGTAAAGACAAGTTTTAACATTCTTTTTAAATAAAATTTTGAGTTCCAACTTTAATTTTGCTTCCTTCCCTCTCCCCTCACTAAGACAGTAAGCAATTTGATATAGGCTATATATGTGCAATTGTGCAAAACATATTTCCATATTAGTTATGTTGTGAAAGAAGAAACAGAACAAAAGGGGAAAAAATTAAGTGAAAATAGTATGCTTCCATCTCCATTCAAAGTCCAACAATTCTTTCTCTGGATGTGGATTCCTTTTCCTATGTGAGTCATAACACCAACTCAAGTATGAACTAAAGTTATGAACATTACTTTTATGGAAAGAACATTATCTGGTCTAGGATGATGCATACAAATTACTGTAGAATGATGGTAAACAGCAATTAAGTCAAAAGATCAGGAAGTTGGAACTGAATGAAACTCATGGAAGAATACAATAATGTGATTATAATAGGGGCAGGAAGAGACTAGAATGTGACCTAATGAATATAATGCCATGTGTTAGATTCTATGAATGCATAGTAAATTCATTTTCCTTTACCTCTTTGGTGTTTAGTCTTCTCTGTGAAACAAAGTGTGGGGGGAGGGAAAATCAGTGATGACTTCTGAGGCCTCTTCCAACTCTAAACACATCCCAAACTTTGATCCCATCACTTTTCCCCCACCCCCTAAGGGTCATGTAATCTAAAGAAAGAATTTAGTTATATTCAGGTTATCTAGTTATTATGAGGCCTTGGAAGGCAATGATGGAGGGAGGCAACATTCTGATTTGGGGCCTACATCTGTTTGGCACAGACACTTAATGGTATACAAAGAGGGATTGCCAAATCTTCTGAGTGTTTTTCTGACCCATCATGCCAAGTCTGGATGTAAAATCATCTCCCTGTGACTGCAATGTTTTTAGAGCCTGGACGTCCTCAATTTAAAGAAAAAGTTTCAAGGAACTGAAAACCTCAAAAAGAAGCAGCTCCACTCCACTCATACTCATTTCACTCATTCCACCAAAAGGTTCATAGATAGAATTTAAGGCTGGTGGGGACCTTAGATAGAATCTAGTCCCATGCCCTTATTTTATAGATGGAGAAACTGAATTTGAGGTGTTAAATGACTTCAACGTAGTCATACAGTAGTAAGCAAGAGGAGCAGAATTTGAACTCTGACCCTGAGTGCAGTGATACTGCACTACATTTGTACTACACACTACATGAGTCTTAAAATGTTACCACGGAGTAGGTTTGTGCAGAAAAAAGGAAGAATTTTCTGGCACCTTCCAACCTCCCTTTTCATATCCTTCCTTGTTAAACTCATTGGCTTAGAGCTGGAGTGGGCATTAGAAGTCATGTAGGGCAATAGCCATACTTTACATAGAAATAGTATTGGTCTTTGATCTTGCCTTTGGTCAAATAAACAGGAACCAGAAGAATCTGGATTAGAAACTAGATCCTTTAACCTTGAAGTCTAGGGTTTTTTTTTTTTTGCACTTTGAACCCAGATAGCTAGGGTTGAATAGACTGATTACTATAGAGGCTAATTGTCTTTCCATTTTCTAGGAAATTGATGTCCTGAATACTCTCCAGCTATTTCTTGAGAGGTTTAATATAGATTGATAGCATATAGCTTATATTTTCTTCACTTTCTTTGCTTCTTTCTCTTATCCCCAGTAGATTTATGGTCAATGAGGTTTTCTGTCTATTTCAAATTAAAGAAATTATAAGAGAATCAGAAAAGGAATGTTCTTCTTTTCTTTAGGTTGTTTCTCAAATCTAGTCACATTAGTCCTGGCTCAGTCTGAACCCTTCTTCCCCCTTTCCATGTGCTGTTCTTCTCAATCCCCTGTGAATGCAACACTTAGCAGCCACAATGCATTAGGAGATTAACTACTTTAACTCAAGGCTGCACTAAATATTAGCAACCAGCATGCTGACACTTTGGGGAAAAGAAATACTTCTGGAACTACATTCATTCCTAAATACCTCTATAAAATGATTAATAAGGTAGTCAAATGTACATATCTGGTAGAAAAATGATTCAGTGGTCAGAGTGAATAAGCAGGTGATCACCAGTAATAGACAACTGAATAAAGCTATGGAATCTGTTTTTGAAAATCTTTAAAAATGACTTCTATCCATTTGGAGAAATATAATTTGGTGTCTATCATGTTGGGAAACTAGACAACCTCCTTCAGGTTCTGGTCAAGCTAGAAAATAATTCAGTATCTGGTAGGAAACTTGAAATGCCAGAAAATAAAAGGTTTGATTTTGCCCTTCAAAAAGTTTACTGGAAAGATATTGCTAATACCTGGTAGAAACCATCTTCTTCTGAAGAATTCTGCATGAAGTTTCTTTTTAGGTTTTCTGCCACCTTGAGATGCCCCTTGTCATGCCCTTTGTGTTGAGTTTCTATCCCAGATCTCCACCCCCACTGATTAACTCTCACACTGAAAGGAGTATCAATAGCAGTTGTCATCTATAGCATTCATGAAATGAAAAAAAAAAAACAAGGGGATAACAATCCTCTCTCATGAGCTCATGCCCCAAACTGTAATCAGTGAGTAGAATGTTTATTCTTGCCAAAGATGAGGGTTTTCTGTAGCTTAGATTTGTGGGGTCTGGTTATTGACACAACCACTCATCAAATGAAACTGGGCTTTATCTGAGGGAAAAACATTGTATTTGGAATTTCAGGCTGATTTTGATTAAGCCTTTGAAACTAGCAGTAAATAATAGATTCTTTTGTTCCTTCTCAGGGTTTTCAAATTTGTGGCATGGATAGTTTTATGCATCTATCAAAGTCCATCAGAGAATTGACACTGGCTTTTAACCTTTATTTCTATCAATACTGATGATATATACCTTTTTTTCCCTTGGGTGCTATAAAGCCCAAGATGTAGAAATGGTACATTGACCATCCAAGATCAGAGCAGCATAGATTTTGATCTGAAGGGGCCTTAAAACTCTAACTCTCTCATTTTATAGATCACTGGATCGTAGATCTAGAGCTTTCCAGTTTGTTTGCACAGAGGTGGCAGTTAATTTACCTTAGAGGGAAAGAGAAGGGGGTGGGGGAAGAACATATATTTAGCCTCTTTTAGATCCTAGTTGTTGGACATCTAGGTGGCATGTCAGGTTTGGAGTCAGGAAGATTCATCTTCCTGGGTTCAAATCTGGCCTCAGACAATTACTAGTATATGATCCTGGGCAAGTCACTTTACCATGTTTGCCTCAGTTTCCTCATCTGCAAAATGAGCTAGAGAAAGAAATGGCAAACCATTCCACTATCTCTGCCAAGAAAACATCAGATGGGGTCACAAAGAGTTGGGCACTGCTGAAATGACCGAACAACAATGTCCTAGTCACTGATTTAAGCATTTTAGAAATACTGCTTCATTGCATAGAGGGTATCCAGATCAACTCTCTCATTTTACAGATGAGGAAACTAAGGTTAAGAGAAGTTAATGGCTTGCCTCAGGTGACACAGGTGGTTAAGTAGGAGAACCAGAATCTAAACTTGGGTCATAGAATTCTACCTGGAAAGGACTTTAGAGGCCGTTTTGTCATTCCCCCCTAATTTTATAGATATAGAAAATGAGACTCATAGAGGTTAAGGGACTTGCCCAAGGTCACACAGGTAATAAATAAATAAAGCTCAGATTTGAACCTATATCCTCTGACTCCAAACTGGGAACTCTTCCTCCTGTACTACCCTGTCTCTGTAAGACAAAGGCTGGCCACCATTCATAAGTGGTATATTGAGGTTGTGTCCTCAGTTCTTCTGGTGTACTGGGGATGAAGTGTGTGCCAAGTAAAGGTGAGAAGGAAGGGTATTACTATGCTGAATTTTGTTGTAGGGACCCACAAAGGGCTACTATTGGCTCTCTCTCAAGTAAGAAATATTCCTGGAAGTGATTATGCAATGTCTGACACATGTTTGAGCTGCCAGATCTTGAAAAGGATTTGAAATGGATTTTTCATCTATAGTCTTCATAGCATGATTTTGAAGGAAAATATGTGGTGCTCCTGATGAACCTACCTTGTTTCTCTAAGACTGGGATGTTTACAGCCATCACTTCTTATAATTGGAACAAACTGGTTCAAAACATGGAATCACAGAGCCTTGCATTAGACCTGTCAATCAATTACAGTCACCTTGTATCAACAGTTCATGTGCAGCTATTGCAGGGAAATAGACAGGCCTGAACAACTTTTGAAAGACCATGTACAAATCCTAACTCATACTGGAGAGTGAGGGAATCTGATGGTAATGCCTTGATGATTTTCACCAGCCTGTCTTGTCTGTGTGGGCAGGAAGCAGCAGTTCAATCTTAAAAGCACCAGCTTTTCCTCTGTCCCTGGAAGCAAATAGCCTAAAAAAAGTTTCCTTGCTCTGAGGAAGTCTAGATAAGGGTGTGATAAAGAGGGAGAGGACTGTCTGTTGTGTCTGTCAGCATGGCACCTGAAGGAAGGCAGCTGGCTATCAGTGAATGATAAGGCTGAGGTTACTGAGGCAAAGATAAAAAAAAAATCTCAGTCTGACAAAATACATTAGAAAGCCAGAAGAGGCACAGACAGCAGTGTTAGAATTGCACCCCAAGCCTTTCCCTGAAAAGTGAAAAGTCTACTCTGATTTATGAGCAGATGCAAGGGGCAAATTCAGTAAGTGAAAGAACAAGTCCCTGATACAGGAAGCAGACTCATATACAAATACATGAGAAAACGACGTAGGAATCGGTTTCTTTGGGTACTCGAAACTGGTCCTTTTTCACACTAGAATCTTTGGGAGAAATAACAAAATTAATGAATCATATTGAATAAATGAATCAACCTGTTGTTTAAGGCCCTCTACCATCTGTTTTTGTTTCATGCTATTCCCCTTCAGGAACTCTATATTCCAGACAAATTGTACTGCTAACTAAACTTTCTAACCTCAGTGTTTCACACCTGAGGAGTGCCCCATATGTAGTAAGTGGGAAATTATTTCCTGCAGATTGGTTGGTTGCCCTGCCCCTTGAATTCTTTCCATCTTTACTTCTACCACAAAGAATCTTTCATGCTTATCTTACAAATGAGGAAACTAAGGCTCAACCACTTAGATGGTGATTGTCAGAGGCAGGATTTGAACCTCTGGGTCTCTTTCCACTGCTTTAGGTTCTGTCCCACTCTGGGACACTTTGACAATCCCAGTATTTTTTGTGTTCATTCATTTCTGCCTCACTTTGCTTGTATCCTTGTTTATACGCTCAATCACTCCATCAGAATCTTAGCTTCTTGTGGGGAAGAACTATTTTGTCTTTGTTTCCCTGGCACATCACACACGGTAGGTACTTAATAAATGTTTATTGAACTTCATGGAATTTCACCAGGGCAATGACCTACTGGGAACCTTAACCATATAGGAATTGTCTATGTAGTAGCAGGTAGAATCCTTCTGAAAAATATCTAAATACTCATTCAAAGTAGGACTTTTTGATAGAACTTCTCTACTCTGACTCATTTCAGCATTACATTCAGTCAGTAAATAAACATTTAAGGGACTGTCATGTGCCAGACACTGTACTAAGTACTGAGTATACAAAGAAAGCTTGAGGGAAAAGTAGCTAAAATGTCAGGGAAAGTAGAGACACAACTCTTTAGTCATGTAGGACATCCATGGATGACCACTGGTTGTTGAAAGACATTCTATAAAAGGTTCAAGTGTAAAAATAGTGTAAGGGATGTATGTGTGGGGGACTTCAAAAGCATGAGATCTAGTATGGAAATACTTTAAAAGCCATCAGAAAGCAATGAAGGAAATGCACATTGAGGAAATTTATGTAAATTAAAGCACATTGAATTACAATTCATGCAAGTACACCTCTTTTTGCTTATTTTTTGAAAGGGGATAGTTACAGGAAATTGCTGTTAATTTCAGCAGTTAAATTAGCCTAATTGCTTTTTGTAAGTTATTCCAGGCCTTAGCTATTATTACATTTGTTAAACATGGAAAAAACCAAGTTCACTTCCCTTCTACAGTTGTAAAAATCAGTATGTTTGAAAGATGAGAGTGCTGAGGTGGATTATTTAATCCACAGATTGGTTCCCAGGGTATTGTAAATGTCAGAGGGAACCCCTGTGGAGGTAAGAGAATTTGGTTTGCCTTTTATGAGAAAAAGCTGTTGAAAGATGTTGCAGGGTGCATGGTTAGATTCCCTCCATCTAAAATGGGAGAATTGAAATTATTTGGACTTAACGATAAAAAAACAAGACAACAAAACTCCTCCACCTTAGCTATTGTTAATACATGTAGCCTTATGTACTTCTGATAACTGTGTCAGAATACTTGAGCTGTATAGGGATAGCTCACTCTCTAGAATGCAAAGGATAGCAGAGGTAAGGATATTATTCTCAAATGTATTACTGTTTTTATTAAAAGTTAACTCATAATACTAGAACCACTCTGGTGGAATGAATCTATTCCAATAAACGTTTTGGGCACTAAAGCAAATTTCAACTGAACTAAAGTTATGATTTCGGGGCTCTATGTGGTGATGGGGGCCAATTACATTTTTATTTGTGCAGTACTGCATAAATTCTGAAAACACCAAAGAATACTCCAACAGGAAAAAATATGGCTAGTACAAGGGAAAGCCTTGTTTTCTCTAGATTGGTTATAGGGAGGAAATGTGCTAATGCTGAATGCTAGCATAAAATACAAGTGACTTTGAAACCTTCAGGATCCTGCCTAAAAATGGCATTTTTTTTACTCATTTAATGTCTCTATTTTACCAGCAATTTATGTTAATAACTTCATTAATACTAGAAAGAACTGTGACCTATACCTTGCTTTTATGAAAACAAGAATGCAAGTATGCATTGTAGTTCCTTTCAATCAGTGTTTTATTTTTAGTAACATGCAATTAGGTCATGTAAGATTATACATGTAGTATGTAAAAATATTCTTATTCATTTGCATTTTGGCTGGATTGTTTTTGGGCAAGAATCCAAAATATGTGCAACAAAAGAAAAAAAAGTAGTTCAAATGGTTAGCATATTGAAGACAAAAATATCTAGCAGTCATAGATGTTTCCGTGAAGCCCTAAACAATTTCAGGAAAGAGTAAAAAAAGGGGAATCTGTGCTCTTTCATAAAGCTAATTTAATTGAGCTATTTTGGTTTGTCTGGTTTGCTCAAGCAAATCTCTATGGCATCATGGTCAGAAATACCAGGTACAACAGCAGCATGTGATTTTGACAACTTGTTGAGGAGGGTTTTTCAGAGGTGTTTACACTGGGGTGCCACAAATTTCACTTAGGTGGGCCATGGGACTCCTCACAACACCCTAACATGTGATCATTCTCCAGCCCCGATCCTCTGCTACAGTTTGCTGTCAATTTTTCCTAGCTTAACATAGGGAAGCTCTATAGTAATTCTTTCTACAAAGGTGCAAAGCCATGTCTTTCCTTCAGATACTGGGGTCAGTAAAGAGAGAAGGAGGTAAAGGAATAAGGGAAGGAAGAAGGAAACATTTATTAAGCACTTATTATACACCAGTAGCACTAGGTGCTAAGTGTTGTGGATACACATATGAGCAAAAAGAAAGATTCAAATAGAGAAAGGCAACACACAGGAGGGAACACCCTGAAAAGCAGGGTAGGGCAGGGTAAAGTCACCCCACTGGGATTCTGAAGTACAAAAAGTCAAGAAGAGGGCCAGAAGTGAAAAAAAAGACCAGTCTGGGCCCCATTTATAAAATGGAACTCCAGGAGGAACTCACAGATGGGAGAAAAGGGATAGGCCCTTTCAGGATGAGCAGGTCAAATCAGTGGTGAGACATTCCAGGTGAGAAGGCCCCAGGTACACCAGCATGAAACCACAGCAGAGGCATAGTTTGGGAGTCCAGAAAATCAGGGACAAGGTCAGGAAAGGAAGAGGTGACAGGGTTGGTGCAGTGAAAGGAGAGGGAGTGGGATCCCAAGGCCTGGTTAATGGCTTGGACGTCCAAATACTCCGGAACATTTTCTTGTTAATTTAAAAGTTCAATGTGTTTCAGTTCCCTAAAACAATGAATACTGTGTGGAAAAACAGAACAAAAACTGTAAGAACTTTAATCTAGACAGTAGATACTGACTGTCTTTGTTCTAGTTTTACTTATGGCTGCTGTGATCTACACAGGCTGAGACTACTTTGGCCATGATGTTCTCAGGGCCCTTTGTGAAATGCCTAGTCACTGGAGTGAAGGAGGAACCAAATAGTTCTTTTCTCCCTTACATAACTATGGACCCTAGGGTTGTGAGTAAAAAACAAAATCAGATTTGAGGAGGCCCAGCTCTTCTATTCATATCATTTCCTTCTCACTCTCCAGTCTGCTGCTCCTCCATACCAGCTGTCTTTCCTTTCCCTCCCAGCTACCCTTTACATTTTGTCTCCTATTAAGAATGAAGGGTTTTTGAGTAGGGACTTTTGTTTTTGTATTCCTAATTCTTAGCCTAGCATAGTGCTGTATGTTATCCCCTTTGGTATCTCCAAAGACATAGAGGAAACTAAGAGTTATATTTTTATAAATTATTTATAGACATGAATTTAACTGTTGGCTAATTAACCATCAATAAATAAGTGTCTATTAACCTCTAACTATGAGCCAGGCACTGTTCTGGATGGGGTGGGGGAAAGGGATGATAAAATACAATACAATGGATAGAACAATTCTTTTTTTTTTTTTTTTGGAGGGGGGAGATTAGGGCAATTGGGGTTAAGTGACTTGCCCAAGGTCACACAGCTAGTGTTAAGTGTCTAAGGTCAAATTTGAACTCAGGTCCTCCTGACTCCAGGGCCAGTGCTCTATTCACTGTACCACCTAGCTGCCCTGGATAGAACAATTCTTATTTACAAAGAGGATACATCTAGGCTATATCCAATCACTTACAAATTGACATATGACTGGAGTAAATTTAAGAAAAATCCACATTGACTTTCTCCCAATTAAAACTAGAAGATATGAAGAAATTACAGGCTTCTGAAAGGATGGCTCAAGGTTCTCTTTGCAAAGGCATGTATAAAGGTTAGGGGCATTATTTTAATCATGTGCCCAAAGGCAATAATAATTATAATTGCATTTCATGGGACACAATTCATTTTTTCTAAACAGAGTGCTCAACAGAATACAATCAAATATTATCAAAAATTAAGCACTTAGGTACCAGGCTCTCTGATACATGCTAAGGATATAGGCATACATTTATGTGTGTGTGTGTGTGTGTGTGTGTGTGTGTGTGTTGTATGCCAAAAGCCAAAATCAAACAAAAAAAAAATCAACATAGTCCTCGGTCTTGAAGAGCTTATATTCAAGTGGAGAAAAACAGTGCATAGTTGAAATGCAGGCAGGAGAGAGCTATCTGTGGTGGTGAGGTCCAATACAGTGAAATATGCTTGGTCTGGGCCCCTTCTCAAATGGAGCAACAGGAACCCAACAATAGGAGAGGGGGCCTGAAAAGGGAGAAAAAGAAGACCCTGAAGCATAGTGGCAAAATCCAGATAATAAAAGGAAAGCACATATTTGTAGTCTATTCATCAATATTTGATGAAGAGGATGAAGAAATAGAGAAAGTCTGGGAAAAACTTTATACAGTCATACATACAAAGTCAGCATATAGTGCCTAGATGAATTCCAAGCTTTTTGTTTGTTTGTTTTTCCAAGATGACATTGGAGATCTAAATCTATGATTCTATGACTTCAATGACAAAGTTGACAATGGGCAGTGTGGTGAAAACTAATGAGGGAAATATGGTTTAGAGTCAACAAATGCAGAGATAAAAAACCTCTAGATTATTTTAAAGTGTCATCCCTATACAACATGGAATTTTTTTAAAGAAGCAAATCAGAAAGTACTTTATATGACAAATAGCAAATTACATCACAAAACCCCAAACTGTCTGTGCTTTAACAGACAGAAAATGACAGGTTACAGATGGAGTATCAGTTGTCTGTATAGAGTCAGATTGACTGGTTGAGGCAAAATTTGAAATAAATACCAAATTAGAGGACACTATGTTTTTATAGCAACATTGACTCAATATACTTAAAGGAGCAAAAAAAAAAAAGGGAGAGGAACAATTTTAAATGACCCTTGGCTATCATAATGATTGAGATGTTTACTGCAAAACAGTTACCAAAACCAAGAGTTGTGGTTCAGTCCTGTCTGACTCTTCACAACCCATTTGGTGTTTTCTTAGCAAATATAATGGAATGATTTGCTATGTCCTTCTCCAACTCATTTTACATATGAGGAAACTGAGGCAAACAGGGTTAAAGTGACTTGGACACTAAAAGTCACAGCTAGTGTCTGAGGTCAGATTTAAACTCAGGTCTTCCTGACTCCAGGCCCTGCACTTTATCCACTTCATTAACTACCTGTCCCCATTGCCCTACCTAGCTGTCCAAAACAAAAAGGCTGTTCTTTTAAACAAGCAGACAGGCATGGTGACCAAAGGAAACAAGGCAATTTACACAGCATCTTGTAAGTAAAGGATACTAGAGTTGGGTCAGCATCACTTCCATTAACCAGTGCAAAATAACTGAGGAGAACATGAACTTGCAGAGATGTTGGCATGAATTTTAGCTAAACCAGATCACTCTAAAATATTTATACAGGAGGGCAGTAAATAGGTCTTAATTGGAATATATCTGGCAGTCTTTTTTAGAGTGACAAATTATCATTGACAATAATGGTGTTATCACTTTTAATCTCTATCCTAGTACCTGAGGTGGAGATGAGAAAAGGCTTCTTCTGTGATTCTGTCCTAAAAATATATTGTTCAGTAGGTCTTTTCCTCTTGAAAAGTAATTTCTGTACATCTTTATTACATCTTGCTAAGAAGTCAGGTTACTTAATTTAAAAAAATCATAAAGTGAGTTTATCTAGAAATGAAGACATAATTGCATAATATATACATACACATCTGTATATGTGCATGTCTATATATGCATACATGTATATATACATATATATTTGCTATGATGGGATTTTAGCACTAATATTTTACTTATTTATTTAAGAATAAACTTATTTTTAACATTCATTAAAATTTTTGAGCATTAGATTTTTTTTCCTTCCCTGCTACTCCTCTCTCAACCATTGAAAAGACAAGAAATGTGACATCAGTTATATATGTGAAATCATGCAAAACACATTTTCATATCAACCTTGTTGCAAAAAATAAAGAAGAGGGTGTGGCTAGGTGGTGTAGTGAGTAGAGCACTGACCCTGGAGTCAAAAGGACCTGAGTTCGGATTCGGCCTCAAACACTTAACACATACAAACAAAAAGACTATCTGTGTGACATTGTGCAAGTTACTTAACCCCAATTGCCCTCCAAAAAAAAAAAAAGCAAAAAAAAAATAAAGAAGAAAAATAAAAAGTAAAAAAAAATTTGCACCCAGGAGGTGCATCTCTGGAGGTGGATAGCGTTTTTCATAAGTCTTTCAAAATTGTGTTGAATCATTGCATTGATCAGAATAGTCAAGTTTCTCACAGTTCATCATTGTACAAATTTGCTGTTACTGAGTACAATGTTCTCCTGGTTCTGCTCATCTTACACTGCACCAGATTATATAAATCTTTCCAATTTTTTTCTCAAACCATCCTGCTTCTCATTTCTTATAGCATAATAGTATTCTATCATAATCATATACCACAACTTGTTCAGCCATTCCCCAAATGAATAGTATCCCTTCAATTTGAAATTCTTTGCCAACACATAAAAAGAACTCTTCTAAATATTTTATACATACAGGTTATCTTCCTTTCTCTTGGATCTTTCTTGGATATAGAACTACTAGTGCTATTGCTGGGTCAAAGGGTATGCAAAGGTTATAGCCCTTTGGACATAGTTCTAAATTGTTCTCCAGAATGGTTGGACCAGTTCACAGCTCTACCAACAATGTATCAATTTCCAGATTTTTCCTCATTTCCTCCAACATTTGCTGTTTTCCTTTTCTTCCATTTTAGTCAATCTGATAGGTGTGAGGTGGTACCTCAATGTTGTTTTAATTTGCATTTCTCTAATCAGTAGTGATTTAAAGCATTTTTTATATGAGTACAGATAACTTTGATTTCTTTTTCTGAAAACTTCCTGTTCATATTCTTTGACCATTTATCAATTGGGGAATGACTCATATTTTTTATATATCAATTTGATGCAGTTCCCTATATATTTGAGAAATGATGCCTTTATCAGAGAAACTTGTTGTAATTTTCCTCTGCCCCATCCAGTTTTTTTTTCTAATTTTGACTGTATTGGTTCTGTTTGTGTAAAACCTTTTTGATTTCATGTAATCAAAACTATCCATTTTACTTCCTGTTATTTTGTCTCCTATTTAGCCACAAATTCTTACCTTATTCATATACCTTCTAGGTAAAATTTTCCATGCACTCCTAATTTGCTTACAATAATTGCTCTTTATGTCTAAGTCATATACCTGTTTTGAACCCTATCTTGCTATGCAATATGAGATGTTAATCTATACCTAGCTTCTTCCAAACTGATTTCCAATCATCGCAGCAATTTTTGTCAAAGAATGAGTTCTTGTCCCCAAAGCTTGGATCTTTGCGTTTATCAAACACTAGACCACTATGGTCATTTACTGCTGTGTATTATGTGCCTATGTGCCTTATCTGTTCTATTGATCCGACATTCTATTTCTTGGTACCAGATTGTTTTGATGATTACTGCTTTGTAATGCAGCTTGAGATCTGGTAGAACTAGGCCACCTTCCTTTACATTTTTGGTAGTTTGCTTGGTATGACACTGGTTAAGTAAATTGATTTAGGTAGAATTATCATTTGTATTATGTTGGCTCAACTTACCAGTCAGCAATTAATATTTCTTTTTTTTTTTTTAAAGCAATTGGGTTTAAGTAACTTGCCCAAGGTTACATGGCCAGTTTGTGTGTGTGTGTGTGTGTGTGTGTGTGTGTGTGTGTGTGTGTGTCTTAAGTATCTGAGGCTGGAACCAATCCTGGGTCCTCCCGACACTGGAGCTGCCACTCTTACTGCGGTGCCTAGCCCCCCAACAACTAATTCTTTAATTGTTTAGATCTGTCTTTATTTGTTTGAAAATAATATTTTGTGATTGTCTTCATATAGTTCCTGGGTTGGTCTTGGCACATATATTCTTAAGTGTTTTATATTGTCTGCACTTATTTTAAATTAAATTTATCTTCTTATGTATTCTTGCGGGACTTTGTTCATAATATGTAGAAATGCTGATGTGTTTATTTTATGTCTTGCAAATGCACTAAAATTGTTCATTGTTTTAACTAGTGTTTTTGTTGATTCTCTAAGTACACCACCATGTCATTTTGCAAAGAATGACAATTCTGTTTTCTATTGCCTATTCTAATTTTTTCAATTTATTTGTCTTATCTTAGTGCTATAACTATCATTTCAAGTAAAATATTGAACACACATGGTGATAATACGCATTCTGCCTTCACCTGTGATCTTACTGGGGAGGCTTCTAGCCTATTCCCTTTACAAATAATTTTTGATTTTTGTTTTAGATAGCTGCTATATATCATTTTTAGAAAAGCTCCATTTATTCCCACGCTTGCCAGTGTTTTTTTTTTTAAATAGGAATGGGTATTATCATTTGTCCAAACCTTTTTTCTGCTTCTGTTGAGATAATCATATTTTTTTTTGTTAGTTTGTTATTGGTATAGTCAATCATGCTGATGGTTTTCTAATATTGAACCTGCCCTGCAATTCTGGTATAAATCCCACTTGGTAAAGTTTGTGATAATATTGCTCTATTCTTCTTCCTAGTATTTTATTTAACTTTTTTGCATTAATATTAATTAGGGAAATTGGTCTATAGTTTTCTTTCTCTGCTCATGCTTTTCCTGATTTAGTTATCAGCACCATACTTGTGTCATAAAAATAATTTGGAAGGATTTCTTCTTTGCCTATTTCTCCAAATTGCTTATGCATATTTGTTAATTAATTAGTGCTATTTTAAGTGCTTAGAATTTGCTTGTGAATCCATCTGGTCCTGGGAATTTTTTCTTAGGGAGTTCATTGATCCCTTTTTCAATTTCTTTTTCTAAGATAGGGTTGACTACAAACTTTTCTTGGCTCCTACCATTTCAGAATTTGATTTGAGGTATTATTTTGAAATTGTTTGGAAGGGAATATTAAGAAAGTCTATCTGAGTTCTTGCTTCTACTCTGCCATCTTGGCTCTGCCTCTACTACTTTACCTACTCTTAAAAATTGCAGCTACTTAAATTATATATATGTATATATGGCCTATTGATTTGGTTGTTTTTTGTATTTGAAAGTATAAATAATTTTTTGTTTTTCATAAAGTTATGCTTTTGAGCTTTTACATACACCGGTGTTAGTGTTGTACAGTATTTCCTAGGAAGACCATTATAAATGTTATTTAGAGCTCATCAAAAGATACAAAAAATGTGAAGTGGGAGGAATGGAGGGAGGGGCAGAGGCAGAGAGATAGAAAGACAGAGTGACAGGGAAAGAGAGAGGGTTTTATTTTTATGTATGCTTTTCCTTTTATTTCAATGGAGTCTAGAGTGAAGTATTTTTACAAGAGTTATCTATTTTTTGTTGTCTCCAAAGTTTGTAGTCATGCTTACAGAGTGTATTATATATAAAATTGTGTGTAATATAGGTTTGCTTTCAAGATAATCTGCTTCTCTAATAATGAATCAAAGACCATCTTGTTGCCTCTCCTCCTTCCTGCTGCTAGAGGATGAAAGATAAAGCTGGAAAGATAAATATTGCTGCCTAAAAGCAGTCTAGTGTTGTAGATGGAGAGATGTTCTTATAGTAAGCAAGACCAGGGTTCAGTTTCTGCCTCTGGTACAAATTGATTTTTATGACTTTAGGTGAATCCCTTTAACTCTTAAGATCATAAAAAGGCAAGGAAAATGCTCTTTTATATAGGTAGAGGAAGTTCCTTACTGGGAGTCTCCAACACTGATGAAATCAGAGTCAGTCAAAATAAAAATAAAAACGAAATAAAACAAATTGTAAATAAACACAAGGAGTCATTGTGGTATAGTGAGCAGAACATTGGTCTTAGAGTCAGAGTGTCTGGCTGCTGATCTTTGCTGGATCACTTGCAAACTTAAACTAAAAACCTAACTTCTGTAAAAACAACAGACATTTACTAAGTGCTTTAAGAACTTCACATGCATCTTCTCATTTGAGCTTCAGGACAACCCAGTGTGGTAGACAGTCAAATTGTTATAATTTCCATCTGATAGAAGAGGACACTGGAATTAAGAGGCATAAGGGGTTTTGCTCATGGTCATACAGGTGGGAAGTATTTTCAAGGTGACTCTGAAGCAGATTTTGATTTCAAGTCCAGAGCTCCAACCATTACACTAGCAGCTCTCAAACTTTTTGCTCTCAAGATCCATTTATGCTCTGACAATTATTTAATACCCACTCTCCAAGTGATCTAGTTCATTTAAGTTATATCTGTTGTTATTTACCATTTTAGAAATGAAGACATCTAAGTATTATTTTGGATACAGTTTTGACCTTGCAAATTAAAGGGGATTCCCTGGACCACACTTTTGGCACTACATAGCACTGCTTCTGAGCTTTAGTATCCAAATATGCAAAATAAGGAATAAAATTTGCTTTATCTACCTCACAGGGTTGTTCTAAAACCAATATTACATACTCATACTTATAAATATATAACTTTGCAGCTCTATATCAATGTAAGTTGTTATTGTTAAACCATCATATGATATTTTCATAGGGAGGATAGGGCCTTCTTATTTTGTATTTTCAATGAAAATAAACTTCTAATTAAGGTACTTTTATTTTCTGCAGCAAGAGGGATATGTTTTTAGTTTGGGAGAGAACCTCTTGACCATAACAGACATTAGTTACAGAATTGGATAGGCCTTAATTTTTGGCCTTTAAAAATTAAGAATGGGGTAACTAGTCATGGGTAGATGTATAACCTAAATTCAGTCTTTCCTGAAAGCTTGGGGAATGGTATCTCTTTATTAACTCAAAGAAGTGTAAGAACTTTTTGAATAAATTCTGTTTTTTTAATGTAAAATTGACATGAAATCGACTCTACATCAAGTTAAAGGATTTTTATTGATCCTGTAATTAGAAATATTCTGCATTAATTAGGTGACTTGTTCTATCAATTAAAAGTCCACCAGACAATAAAGTGGGAAATACTACCTGTTTGTTTTCCCTGAAGCCAGTTTATTGATTTTTTTTTCAAAAATCAATCTTTTATTTTGCAAAACTTCACACATTACTTATGTTCTTCATCATGGTCAAGTATATGTGAACCTTTAAAAACTGACCTCAAGAACTTAAAATAATGTGGAGCATTCTTTTGCTCAAGATTGTATTAAAGGGTTGTAAAGGAAAAAAAACAAATTCTCACTGTCTATGACTCCTCTGGTCCACAGGATCCATTATTTTTGCCTCTCCTTTCTTATGTGTAATTAATTTTGATGGATGTTCTGAAGAGCCCATGCCCCATTTACTTGATTTCTATATAGAACAGTTCATTTGCTGTGTCCTCAAATATTGTGAAATCATGTGCTTATGCCTCTTCTTCCACAGAATTAATAGCATTGGGTAATTGATGTATTTTGACCTATATCAGCTGTTGACTCAATTGTAGATTATTTCTTTTCATCTAGTCGTGTGAAGATCAACATTGTGTCCAGTTATCAGTTACCTAAAAGGATGTGATGTCATTTAATTCTGATGTGTTAATTTTGAGGACAGCAGAAGTTACATAGACTAAATAAAATGAGCAGTCAATGTGAAGAACCATTCTTTGTGTTAGCAGTGATCTCCAAATGTTTCTAGAGTGCTATAACTGAAGATTTGTTTTCATATGTCCTTTCAAGGCTGTATTGCTGGTGAAGAGTATGCTGGAGGTGAGCTTAAATAGCATGGGTCTTAATCAATTTGTCTTGACCTAGGATGGAAGAGGTTTGGGGGTATGTTGATTTGGAAGTCAGAGATAACTATAAAAATCCAGTGTGCCATATTTTATTGCAGATATAAAGTCTTCTTTTGGTAAGAAGCCACAACATTAGAGGAATTATGATGGCTGTGATAGTCAAAGTAGAAGAACTGAAACTTCTATGGTAAGGATTTCATGTTACTTTTTCTAGCCCATGCTCCATCTTTGACATATTGATTCTGTGATCTTGGCAGGGAACTTCACCTCTTTGTTATCTAGTCAATTGTGTAAAACTACAATTTGTAGAAAAGGGGTCAATCTGCACTGGGACAAGGAGCTCTTCACTGGGAGCTCCCACTATCAGTGAAACCAGAAATCTAGTCCTTGTGTTTATAATATTTCTAGTATCTCATAATAAACAGATGTTAAGTAATGACAGGTGAATAACTATTTACCTACCTTAAAAATGGATTATGATAAGATGAACTTTTTGAAAAGAAGAGATGGATTCGAATTTTTTTAGGAGTAAAATTTATTTTTGTAATAGGGATAATTTTTAGGTTGGGATTTAACTTCTCAATGATAAAACTGGGGCACTCGGGTCTCTGTTCTCCCTTATATTTGTTAAAGCTGTATCCTCATCTATAATTTGAAAATGGGTCACTTGGTAAAAATGAGTTGTAGTTCACATACACTAGAAGTTTATAGTGCAGGACAGAAAATAATGGTAAACTTAAAACTCAATAAGGAATATATAGCTAACTGTAGCTCCTTGGCTTACTCAAGTCTCGCTTTCAAATTTTGATTGACATCACCTATTTTGCTGAAGTGTTTTTCCTTCTTTTAGTAACTAGTGTTTTATTTTTTTCTCTCATATTTCTATTAGTTACATATACAAATTTTTAACATTTTCTTTTTAAAATTTTGAGTCCAAATTTCCTTCCTACATCTCCTCCACCCTTGTTGAGAGGGCAAGCAATTTGATATGGATTATATATATATATATATATATATATATATGTATGTATATATATGTGTGTGTATGTGTGTATACATATCTATGCAGTCATGAAAAACATAATTTCATATTAGTCATATTTCTAAAGAAAGCAGTCCAAAAACAAAAACACCCCCCCCAAATAAGGTAAAACATTTTCTTGTTTTGATCTGCATTCAGACTCCTTCGGTTCTTTATCTGGAGGTGGATAAAATTTTTCATCATAAGTCCTTTAAAATCATGGTATTGGGTGGCTAGGTGGTGCAGTGAGTAGAGCGCCGTCCCTGGAGACAGAAGGACCTGAGTTCAGATCTGGCCTCAGACACTTAACGCACACACAAACAAAAACCTAGCTGTGTGACCTTGGGCAAATTACTTAACCCCACTTGCCCTCCAAAAAAAGCAAAAAAAAAATCATGGTATTGCTCAAAATAGCTAAGTCATTTGCAGTTAATTATCATTCAATATTTCTGTTACTGTGTAAGATGTGCTGGTTCTGCTCTCTTTACTTTGCATCAATACATATACATCTTTCCAGGCTTTTTTCCCCCCTAAAATCATCCTGCTTGTTATTACTTTTTTTTTGCACAACTTATTTAGTCATTACTCAATTGATGGGCATCCCCTCAATTTCTAATTCTTTACCACTGCAAAAGAACTGCTGTAACTTTTCTTTTTATCTGTCTGGGATAAAACTTAGAAGTGGTATTGCTGAGCCAAAGGGTAAGCACAGTTTTATGGTTCCCAATTGCTTTCCAGATTGGTTGGATCAATTCACAGTTCAACCAACAGTGCATTAGTGTTCCAAGTTTTTCCATCCCCCTCCCCCACATTCATCATAGCTAGTGCTTTCAAAACAAAAACAAGGCCCTGAACCTGTGTGTCTGTTTATATTTTGTATATACTGCTTTTATACATCTTGTTTTCCCCTAGCAAAATAAGTTTCTTGAATTCAGAAATGGTTCATTTTTTTTCTTTGTATCCTCAGTGACATAGTGGTTAGGAAGTTGGTCTCAGAATCAGATAGATTTCAATTCAAGTCTTACTTCTTACATATACTGACTACATGACCCTAGGGAAGTTATTTAGTTTCTAAGTGATCTAGGTACTTCTCTAAATTGTAGAAAGGATGCTCAACTGCATTGGTAGATGGAGTTTCTCTATATCAGTGAAATAACATTCCCAGTCTTTTTCCTTATCTTCAGTACCTCCTACATATTAAGGACTCAAGTGCTCATTGAATTGAATCTACTCTTATGTAAGCTTCTTGAGTGCAGGGACCATTTCTTATATTTCCTTATGTATTTATATCACCCACCATAGCTTTTCATCTAGTTGGACGTAAGAAATATTTTTTGAATTAAAAAAAAGTTATAAGCATACTTTTGGATACTCTATTCTGTTGCTTTGGGGTTAGGGACACAAAAAAAGTTGCCTTGTAAGTTTCCAAACTTCTAGAACATTGGAAGCAGTTTAAAAGAGTGGGACGTTCCAGGGACAAGTTGGGAAATGAGCAGGTCTGCTTCTCTTAGCCCTACTAATGGGGGCTCACAGTTACTTCCAGGATCAAACATACTATCCTCTACCTTTTAAAGCTTTTTTTTTTTTTTTTTAAGCAATTGGGGTTAAGTAACTTGCTCAAGGTTACAGGGCTAGTCATTGTTTATGCGTGGGTGCTCATTTTCTGAGGCCGGATCTGATCTCGGGTCATCCAAACTCCGAGGCCGACGCTCTTACTCACTGCGCCACCTAGCCGCCCCTTTAGGGCAATTGGGGTTAAGTAACTTGCCCAAGGTTACACGGCTAGGTTTTTGTTTGTGCGGATTAAGTGTCTGAGGCCGGCTCTGAACTCAGGTCCTTCTGACTCCAGGGCCGGCGCTCTATTCACTGCGCCACCTAGCCTCCCCCTTTTAAAGCTTTTAAAGCCATTAGAAGCTGTCCTCTTCCTATGTTTCTAGTCTTCTTGTACCTTCTTATACCTTCCTGGGATCCTTTGAAAACAAAAGAATGAACAACAACAACAACAACAACAAGTCTCCTTGCTGTTCCTTATGCACAACATTCCATCTCCTGGGGCCATGCCATTTCAGTGTTTTCCTTCCATGCTCTGCCTCCTCACCTTTATCTCCTTATATCCTCTGATTGCTGCAAGAAGGAGCTCAAATCCCACGTTCTGTAAGAGGTCTTTCCATAACCCTCCTCCCAGACTCCTTTCTTAAGTGCCTTTCTATCTGAGATTGCCTATTATTTACACTGAATAAATCTTGTATACACAGGGTTGCTTACCTGTATCTCTCTCATTAAAATATAATCTGCTTGAAAGCAGGGATCATGTTTTTACCTTTCTTTGTATCGCTGGTGCTTAGCACAGCACAAGGAACATGGTAAGTGCTTAATAAATGCATCTTGTTCTTATTATTGATGATGATAAAATTGAAATGGATCTTAGATATTAAGTGATTTCATTCTTCAGCAAAGTAAAGGTTGACTTCAACAGCTGTCACATTTGTTTTCTTTGTCCATCTTATCAGAAAATGATAATCTGCTTTGCTGGTTTCTGAGATAATGTTTAATGCTCTCAAAATAGTTGTATGTTATATTGATTGGCCAGTTTATTTTTCTTGAAAGGAAATGATTTTTCTTTCCATGTTCCTAACAACACTTCTAGCCAATAGAGTGCTATGATATTTTCAAATACTCAAAATGGATCTCTGATCTTATCCCTGCATTTGTTCCCTCCAGTGATAAGATTGCAATCTGTCCATGCCTATCCAACCTGTACTACTCAGTCTTCTGAACTGTCACATAAATTCACAATAGGAATTCTTTCCACAGTGCCAAAGGCCTGCTTTGTAATTATTAGAAGGCAAAACAATTAAAAATATCTATGAACTTCTTTTCTATCGGTTTGAAGGCTGAATGAATCGTCATTTATCACTGAAAACTGTCACACTATTCTTGTCTTTTTATGAATATCACCTACTGTCAGCTGTCACAGCTTTAATTCTCTACAGTACTTTGGCCTCCAATATTTGGACCTGATGTTTATACAAAAAGCTGTTTTAACTTTGGCCAGGTGGGATGCATTATTTCTAGCTACCATCAATCTCCCTGCCATCACTTCCTTTACCAGTGGCAGCAGGTAGAAGGATAAGCAGCAATTAATCATCATTATTAACTTATATGTGAAAATACGTGCCTGGCACCATAAAGGTAACGTGAAATTCTGACAATCTATGGAAAAGATGTGAACCATGTGCTTGAAGAGGGTGTGATCTACATTAAAATAGTTGCTGATATGATGCACATTGCCTAATCCTGTAGTGTCCTGGCTATTGCCTGCTATAGCTACACACTGTATGCAATAATATGAGCAGATTCTTTGGAACAAGCAAATGGAACTGTAACATCCATTAGAATTTTTTTTTCAATTGACACTACAAAACTCATCTAATAACAAAATATTGGAGGAGGGACATAGCTAGGTGGCTCAGAGTGTGTAGTGTTGGGTCTGGAGTCAGGAAGACTCCTTCCTTAGTTTAAATCTGGCCTCAGATACTTACTAGCTGTGTGACCCTGAGCAAGTCACTTAACCGTGTTTGCCTTAGTTTCCTTATCTGTAAAATGAGCTGAAGAAAGAAATGGCAAACCACTCCAATATCTTTGCCAAGAAAATCCCAAAAGGGGTTGAAGAGATTAGGACACAATTGAAACATTACCAAATAACAACAAACCTGGTGCAATATTAAAACACTCACCATGAGGTATAAAAGTTTACTGCCATGTAATCAAGGATTCCCATCTCCTCACCACCTCCCATTTCCCCATTCTGCAAAACCAATAATGAGTTGCTTCTAAAATTACGTTTCTTTCCTTTTGTTAAGCAAATGGCACCATATTCAATTTCATGACAGTTCAGCCACTGAAAATGTGAGAAAGGTGATGGCTCAAGGAAAATCACTCAGGGAAATGTTTTAATCCACCATTTTCACAGAGGAGTCAGGGACTAGTTTGTTTCGAATCTCAAAGGCCAGGGGCAGCTTTTTTCATGATGAAATGGAACAAAAAACCTAAATTTTAATCTTTTTATTTGATTAACCTTTGTGAGCTGAGATACATAGAAAACATTAATTTTGTGACAGGAAAGATTAGTGCCTCTTTACCATCATCTTTATTTTCAGCCTCAGCAATCTGCATTTAGTGTTGTGGTTGTAAACCCTTTTTCACTTTTTGATTCTCTACTGGCCTCATATATTGCAATGTGCTCCGCTTCCCCTGCCAGTTCTCCCATTTGCAGAAACAACTTGAATTTCAACCAAGATCACAGTTCTCTCCTTGGCACTGCCCTCTAAGCCACCTACTTATTCTTCTTTCATTTTGAAAGGCTAATGTAAAAAGGATTCAAAAGATCTGTGGTATGAGAGCTCTGTTGAATAATCATGTTTCAGTCTCCATGCATCCCTGGCCTTGTGAATAGCATAATAGTTCTCTGTGGGCTTCACTGAAAAGTATATTTGTGATTACTAGTATCTTTAAAAAGCACATTTATTGAGGAAAGAAATGCAAATAGCACTGTAAAATAACAGTAAAATAAGGATAAATAAGGATCATGTCTGTGCTTGTATGTACCACAACAGACAATCCTGATCACATTCTCAGGCTAACTATAGTTTATTGAAAGATGTTGGGCATCTCATCTTGCTTTTCTGACCCCCCTGAATCCAAAGATTGAATAAATCATTGCAAATGCTTTAAAAATATCTCCTTTACAATCTCTCCAGTGATGCCCTGAAGATCAGGAATACTATTCCTAAGGGTACCAGAAGGTGATTTAATTTGAGCAATCACTTCATCCAGTTAGAAAGAAATTGATACTTTGAGAAATGCCATGTTGTTAGAGGACACTACTGGGTAACTACTAAAGAGGAGAGCCACAGCTTTATCATACTGCTGAAGCATTTCCTGATTAGGAAAGCTGCAAAAAACAGTTGACAAAAACATCAGATTCATACAAGGGAAGACACAGCGTGGTTGGAGTCAGGAAAACACAGATTCCCATCCCACTTGTGTTACTCATTAGATGTGAAAGCCAAGGGAAGACCCATGACTTTCAGGTGCCACCAGATATCTCCTTTGTACCTGTCTACTAGGCTATAGATAGGTTATGATTGATATTGATGGAATAATAGGTAGGAAAATATGGCACATTGATGCTTTACATTTGATCGTTGTCATTGAAGTCAAACATACTTCAAGGCAGCTGGTGGCTCAGTGGGTAGAGTGCTGGTCTGGAGTCAGAAAGATCTGAGTTCAAATTATGTAGAGATACCTATTAGCTGTGTGATCGTGGGCAAGGTAAATCACTTGTTTTTTCTCAGTTTCCTCAAATGTAAACTAGAATTAATGATAGCATCTTCATAGGGTCAAATAAGGTAATATTTGAAAAGAGTATTTAACACAGTACCTGGAACATAGTAGGTACTATATAAATGCTCATCCTTCCTCCCTCCTCCACTTTCCCTCTCAAACAACTCTTCTAGATGAGCAATTTCTTTTTAGTAAATTTTAATTTCTGCTGCCAAAGGAACATATGAAGTATGTGTTAATTTTAGTATATTTGGAATGGACCTTTTATCGAGATTAATCAGTACGGGGAGGGCAGTATAATTTTATTCAGTTAGATATATGAAAAATAAATGAACCAAAAATAATGTGTCAATAGTAATAGTCATTCATGTTCAGACAACTTGTGCATTCTTATAAATGTATTTAATTACAACTGCTTCAAAAGTATCCTAGATTTTCAAAGGTTTTATTGTAAGTTTGAAGACTAGACAAGGTCATACTGCTTTTACATCATTCTACATGATTTAAGTATATACAAAAACATCTGAATATTACACAGCTTGAAAGGTTGCAAAAGTTATGTGTCTCAGATACCTCTGTACTTACTGACACATCAGAAGCCAGCACTGAATATTATAGTTTGTAAGTTGTTGGTTAGCAAAGATACACTCATTAGTACCCTTAGGTCTTCAGAGTTCACACTAATCTGTATGTAATCATTCAGAAAGAGAAAGTCAATGTAAAGATCAGAAACAGAGGGTATGAAAATATTTATTAGGACATAGATAAAACCTGTGTGTGTATGTGTGTGTGTGTGTGTGTGTGTGTGTGTGTGTATGTGTGTGTGTGTGTGTGTGTGTGTGTTAGAATTTCCAGGTTAGAGAATTAATGTATATCAAACCCTGAAAAGCTGGAATCTAGATCTTTCCGTGTGGTCTACCTGTTCAGATTTAACTGATTTAGTGTGAAGTTGAAATCCAACATTTTTGCTCCAGTTCAGGGTCATTATACAATTGATGGAAAAGGTAAGGACTACTTCACAACATTTCTCAACTTTTCCAAGTATAGAAACTCTGCCATTGTCAGCAAATAAGAAAAAGGCAGGCGACATGTAAGTCACATTTGGTCTTCATGTCAGTGAACAAACAATGTGTGTACCAGTGAAGAAATACAAAAGCAAGATAGTATAATGTTCTCAAACATATTACTGAATTTACAGTTGTAGCCTTAATCAATGTTTCCAGCAAACTGATAATAAACAAAAAGAATCGTATCACTAGAAAAATCCTAATATAGCATCTGATGGCATCATAAGTGGTGTTTTTCCCTCCATAAATCAGCACAAAGCATTAGTACTAACATCTTGAGCTCTCTCTTCAGGCTCTTAAGGATGAAGCTATGGAACACAGTCCACAAAAGAGATTAGTAATAAAGCTAGTGGGAAAGGAATAAGGTTATCGGATTTGAGAGAAAAACAAATTTAGTCGCCATTTCTTTGTGTTTTTCATGAAGCAAGGAGTTTTATGTGTAAAACCGGTAAGTAAAAAAAAAAAAATTCCACTCCAGCTGGAAAGTAACATAAATGGGTAAACTAATAATTGATAAAATAGCAACCTAATCTTTGGAGTCTAATGGGAACAAATCACAAATTGAGATATTTTAAAACAAAGCTTTATCATTAGAACCTAAAGTGATGCTTTTGAAGCTACTGGTCAATAACCAACTTCTATGATCTCCTTCTTGTGCCAATAGCTTTTGCTCTTGAAAAAAATGCCATTATGATTGACTTTCTCTTTTAAATTGTTAACTGTGATTGAAGACCACTTTGTATATACATCATTAAGGAATGCTGTTAACACACTTACAGACAAGACAGTAAGAGTCTAGTGGCTTTTGTTATGCAGCACAAATGATAAAAAAAAAAAAACACACAACTTGAAAAACTAAACGGTGTTGCACAGGACTTTAACATTTTGTACATATACCACACTTTCTTTTAACCTTTATAGGACCCTTAAAATCAAGTCTTTGAAAATCTTACGTCTAAGCCTTGCAAAATAAATACTTATATAAATACACTTTGATGGATCAGTGCTTTTGTGGAGATACTTCTGCTTCTTTATTCTTTTTTTCCTTTTTTTTAAAAATTCAAGTAACTTGAGAGATACCGGTGAACAGGACCTCCAATCTCTGTACCTAATTGTTGCTAAAATTGCTTAGAAAGAGCTTCAGGGTTCTTAAAATGCAATCATACATAGAACTGGACTCCCAGTTTTAAAAAAAAGAAACAGAAAAAGAAAAAGAAAACTGTTTTAGCTTTGGGGAATGGTTCTTTCCCTTCTTCCCCAACTGAGGCTTATAAAATGTGTTTTCTCTTAGGAACATCAGTTTCCAATCTCAGCAAAATTTTATTTTACTTATTTGGAAGTGCAGTAAACAAGACACAAATTGAGTACTTCGGGCAAAATTATGGAGTATGGTATTAAAACAAGCATATTGGAGAATAGGGTTATTAACTTGGAGTCCCTGAACATTTTTTAAAAAAATATTTTGAACAATTTGAACAAATTGTAGTATATGAATGTAATGGAATATCATTGTGCTGTAAAGAATGAAGAGAATGACAGTTTTAAAGAGACATGGAAAAACATGTATGGAATGGTGAAGAGTAAGGTAAACAGAACCAGAACAATTTCTACTATAACACTAATATTATAAACATGAACAATTATGAACTCCATATGAATTCTGACCAACTAAATGATTATAATTCCAGAGGATGGATAAAGAAGGACACTGCCCACCTCAATGCAGAGATATATTAGAATACTAAGCAGAATAAGAAATTTATTTTGGGGAATGACCAATGTAGGAGTATATTGGACTATATTTTGCTTGACTGTGATTGTGATATAGGAGTTCCTTCCTTCTTTCTTTCCTTTCTTCCAAGTAGGTAGAAAGAGGTGGGAGGGAGAAACGAATGCCTTATAATTGAAAAAATACATACAAAAAATTGGTGATGATTTCAATGTAATTGGTTTCTTTTTTAATCTTATATACTTTATTTTATACATTTAAAAGCATTATTCTGAGAAAGGGGCTTCTAGGCTTTTCCAATTTTTCAAAGGGGGTCATGACAGATAGATAAGGTTAAGATCCCTTGCTGTAGGATAACATCAAACTGGATTTGTAGTTATACTGCTAATAATTTTTATAACCAAATGTGATAATTGGTGGAAAATACAGACTTTAAGAAGGACAATTTTACTTTCCAATTTTTCTTTGATAACTATATTACCAACTAATAGTATGATTGAAGTAATTTATGTGGGCATTTCTATAATTATGGCTTCCATTCAGATAAAGCCATGGATATTCCTAGGTCAGAGCCAGGGATTGTAGAAGGGCTGTATATTAAGTTTTGTACCTCATATAAACAAAGACTTTTTTTTTTCAAATAAAATGAGATTTAACTGAAAAAGGTTAGATGTATTGAGGCCATGCACTAATGAAGGAAAACTGAATAGAATTATGTGGTGAAGAACCTTCAAGAGCTTTATGAATAATTGAAGAATAGAATTGGATGGTAGTTAATATAATATTAACAAGGAGTACATACCACAGATTTTTTTTCAAAAATGTGCAATAAATACTGACAATGTTTGGTTGGCACATGGAAAGAATTAAGATAATGCTGAGTTATTTCATAAAGGGAAAAAAGGGAACAAAACAAAACTTATTGCTAATTTGCAGTGTTTTTTTTTGTTTTTTTTTTTACAGGAGACTAGTTTCAACTTACTTTCTCCACCTCCACACTAAGGCAATCAGAACATTCTGCCTTCCCTGTTTAAAAAAAAAAAAGACACTACTCTCCTTTCCTAACATATTTCAACCAGTGTGAAAAACTCAGAAGAACATGAGAAAGGTAATTCCACAGTTAGAGGGAATATGTACATGAACAGATCTAAAGGACAGAAATCAGGTTGGACTATCTAAAGGGCAGACTTAGACCTCCTAAGAAAAGACAGTGGCCTACCATTAATTGAGCATTTGTTCATGAAAAACAAAACAAAACAAAACAAAACATTCGATTTCCTACAGGTTTTGCACAGTTTATTCTATGGAGATACTTTTTCAGGATATAGAGAGCAGAGTTTCCAAGCACTGGGCCTTGTTAGTCCTCTTCTGTGCAGCCCAACAGCTCTGACCGCAAGGTGATCCTACCATACCAGGACCAAGGAAGTATCCTTATGTGCCGTGCATAGATGGGAGGGTCAATGACGTTTTTTCGATGTGTGTCATTGTCAAAATTGCCCTGGAAAACCTGGGAAGGAAGAGTGAAGAACATTAACAATGTATGTCTTCTTCATACTGTTGTGCCAATGCAATATTTACAGTGCTCACAATCACTATAAATATACCTGCATAGCGCTCAATCACAAACTATAACACACTCTCTACATAGAAGATAGAAGTGAAACATTTATTCTGACACCAGAAAACCAAATCCCAAAACCAGTAAGCCGATTCTGTCATAGTAGCAAAGAAGTTAATAAGTCACAACAGCACAGAGAGCCAGAGGATCCTTTAGCCTTCCCACAAACCAATATAAGACCAATATTTGCTCACAAGCCTATCTGTCTCCCTAGGAAGCCTGCTCTCCTCCCAAACATCTAGTCTAGCTCTGACTCCCAGCTTTTTTGGGCTCTGCTCTACCCTTCAGCAAACTCCTCCCACCACAGCCTCCGTGTGATTATATTCAGCCTATTAAAGGGTAGAGTTCATTTTCAAAGTAGGGAAGTTCTTCAAATTCCCTTAGGCTTATTAAGTGGAAGGGAAGATCTTCAAATTTCCATTACCATTAATCATATCCACTGAAAAGAGGGATGAAAAGGAAGCCAGTGAAAAGTTTTCTCAAAAAAACAAAACCCTTCTGAGAAATATGCACATTCATAGAAGGTATTTCTACACTTTAAGAGATCTTTCATCTCATCTACTTATACCAGAAGACACATAATTCAGAAAAAATGTAGTGACCTGAAATGATGGATGCTACTTTGGGTGATCTTGATGTCTTGTAGCAATTGTGGAGTTTCAAGAGAAAAATCCTTTGATATTTTCCATTTCCATTGAGGGATCAAAAGTATATTTTGAGCTTACAAGGAAACTAGAGAGCTGAATGACCTTCCTGCTTAATACTGAGACAGAAAACTAGTGTCCCATATTTTAAATTACTAGCAAACGATAATTTAGTAGAATATGTGAAAGCCTTCCATCATTCATTTTTATGATAGAAATAGGGATAGAGATTTTGTTTTTATAGTAATAGGGAATTCCTTGGTGAAAAACATAACCAAAAGCCAAACAACACACACAAAAAAAAACCCTCTGTCAATGCAGATTGGTCCCTTCTCTGAAACTTTTAGCATTAGAGTTGCCTAGGGCACTGAAAGATGGTTAAGTGGCATGAAACAGTTTATCATTGACCATTGACTGTGCCTTTGACATATTCTGAACCTAAGACCCCAGGCCGCTTGCTGTACAATATTTCTCCACAGACACATAAAATACAAAGAAGTATAAACATGGACACAGAAGAGAAAGCCACCCAGGTAACTCCAAAGGGATAACTGCTCTGCAATGGCAAGTTCTTACCTGGATCTCTTAGTTTTCTTCCTATCAGTGTATCCAGCGCTATAGAGGCAGTTGAAGAGCCAGTTTGGTAACCTTAGTCCTAAAGCCCAGGCCAGGGGTGGGGAACCTTGAGGCCCGTATCCTCAAGTGCAGCACTTTTGACTGAATCCAAACTTCACAAAATAAATCTTCTTAATAAAAGGCTTTGTTCTGTAAAACTTGGCCTTATCAAAAGGCTGCAGCCAAGGACCCAGAAGGCCACATGTGGCCTCAAGCCTGCAGGTTCTCCACCCCTGGCCCAGCATCTACTTACTTGTATATACTGCCTAAGGACAGGCCCTTAGTGAAAGAGAAGCTGAAACTTCACTGGTGATATTGGGGTTGACTACTGACTTCTTGCCCCTCCAGTTCAGTTGTCTTGCCTCCTACTGCTAAATGCTATTAAAGCAAAAACAAATATCACACATAGCATATAGTAGAACAAAGAACAGATGAAAAAAAGTGTTTCACTTTTGTATTCTCATATGTAGGAAGCAGAGAGGCATATTTATCTCCGGTATCCCTGTTTTATATTGTGACACCTTGGCTCTATTTTTGAATTTGAATTGTCTCATGGAAAGGGAAATGCAATCTTTCTGTAGTTGTTTTAGGGTGATTACTTGGTCCTTAACATTTGAAGAACAAATCTTCAAAGCTTGCAGATGGCTGCAGTAAGATTTTTATTTTTCTTGTTTAAAGTCAAAGTTGGACAATAGGAGACCTGGCAGTAAAAGTCTGGGGAAAAAAGGCAACCCCAAGACCACATAGCAGAAAATGCAATGCATTGCTTCATAAGGACTAAAATGAAAGGTAAAAGATAAGAAATAACGCCCTTTAGAAGGAGATGGTTCAGTCACACTTGAGCAATAAAGGTGCTCTGGAAGAAAAAAAATTAAAAAAAAATTCTTTGCTTCAAAGCATAAGGTGGTGGCGGCACAGATTAATATAAGACACAGAAAAGACAGGGTAGCTCCACTGCTAGCTGGTGGGAAAATCTACTTTAAGTAGATGGTGAGTATAAAATGTCACAACCATATCTGATAGGGGAACATATTTCAACCTGACATAAAAAACCTATACCCAAGTCCATTTTATGAATTAATATTTCTTGGAGATGGTAATATTGAATTCTAGCAAGTGTGGGATCTTTCCTGAATCTGGATCAAAGTTTCACTTATGGGAAATTCAGACCCCTACAATAGTGCTCTCCAAGTAGAAGGTGGGAGTGAATAGAGGAGGAACAGTGGAAGAAAAAGGGGAGAAGGAGAGCAGGAAAGAGAAGAAAAGAGGGAAGGAGACAAAGGGAGGAGGAGAAAGAGAAAGAAAAAGAAGAGGAGGGGAAGAAGGGGAGAAAGAGGAAGACAACAAGAAAGAGGAAGGTGTGGACAGAAAAATTTCATGAAGTCAAAGTGACCCAGACCTTATAAGCACACAATACAATATAAGCACACAATACACCTAAGGAAACACAAATATGAAACCTCCAAAGAGATTGTCTTTGCAACAGCAGAGAATAAATGTTCTGGCTTCCTGACACACTCCCTGAAGCACAGTGTTGTTTTCAAAAAGCTTGCAGGGATTGTGTTGCCACTATTTAATAACAAACTCTTAAAATCTAATTTTGCTACACTATTATGGCATGAAACAGATAACTCTGAAAATCCTGGTTTAGATTCATTAACTATCCTTGCAGAATTTGCAACATACCCAAATAGAGTTCTGTGCACTTTGATCTTAGAAGGGGAGAAAGGATACTAAGAATTTCCTTTTTAGTCCACTAGACCCTAGCTCAGATTTCAAGTAGAAAGGATTAATTCCTCAAGCATTATTTGAGTTATTATTGACACAAAAATTTAAGTAATAAAGGATAAGCTTTGAGAATCAAAACTATGAACAGAACTAAAATATGTCATAACCTTATTAACCTCTCATTTTGGTGTCTGAAGGTTGGAGGATATAGTTGAATGTTCAGTTTTTCCACACGGATATAAACAACTAAGAGTTATAGAAGCTATAATTTATATCTAGGAGACACAACTATAACCAATATCATAACAATGAACCTAGAAACATATGAAGTTATTCTCCAACATCTCTGGGTAGCCAGCACAATAGGCAAGTAGGAGAATACTGATTCAAAAATGCTATCATGCCTATGCAGGCAAATGTGCTGCACATGTGGTGCCTTCCTTGCTATACCACCAGGGAAACTCTGCTGATAAAGCCATCACTGTGCATTACTTGGAAGATTACTAAGTAAGAATCTTCTGCAGTGACTTCAGGGATAATTCTTTGAAAGGTGTGCAACCATCTACACTATAAAGTAAAAAGCATTTATATTCAGTTCAATTTCTGAAAGACTGAGGGGGCATAAACACTCATCCACAAGCAAAAATCTATTGCCTGTGAGAGTCTTTTACAAATAGGTGTGCAGATGTTTCAGATTGGAGAGAAGGCTATTAGCTAATTATCTGGTGACAAGTTTGCTGATGTATTAAAATATGATACTGCCTGTACTCCCAACATATGGAACCTGAGGAAAACACCCAGTGTTTTGGATATGTAACATAATTGATACTTTTAAAAAGAAGAGGGACATAAGTTAAAAGTAAGGACTATTAGAATGCCTTGCTATATTCTTTTGCTAAAAACATGATGGATTCAGTTCTTTTAGTTCATCTGTTATAACGAAAATAATGCATGTCAAAAAAACTAGTAAAGAGTTAATTCTCAACATATGGCAGCAAAATATATTATTGGGAGCATATTAGACCTAAGGAAAAAAATGGTAGTGATGTGGGAATCATATTATTTCCTTTGGTCATCAGTACAACATGAAGTGCTGAAACCCAAAAGACCCACATAATATTAAGTATCACTAAAATGTTTATTAAACAAGCTAGAAATTATTAGTGTGTTTGTAGGTAAAGCTATGACACGTTTTCTGGAGCCATGAAAGTAGCAGTAGATTTGGAGTCAAATATGGAGTCAAATAAGTAGCAGAATCTCAACTCAGCTACTTATCCCATGTGGCCTTGAACAATTCATTTCACTGAGCCTGTTTGCTCCCATGTAGTATTATTCAGGACTATGTTTTCATGTAGACCTATATTCTGTTGTCAGTGGCCAGTGTGAAAAATTTGTTTTGCTGGCCTATGCATATTGCTAGAAGGGCTTTGTTCATCTTTTTCATGGTGTGGGTGGGCAGAGTTGGAGAGATAAAATAAATGCATGATAATTGAAAAAAGTAACTGGAAAAAAACCCCAAACAAACAAGGGATATAATAGGGAAGGTAATACCTGTCCTAAGTAATGGCAACCTTAACATTTAGTTATATTTTTTCTTTTGTTGGATATCCCTGACTCACATTTAGAAACTGCTCAAAACATTTGAATTTATTCATGGGTTTTTAATTTTTCCAGGTCATCTCTTGAATTAATAAGTATCTTAAATGTTTAATTTGTTCCAATATTATGCCTTTTGATTACCCCTTAATTTAAGGGTCTAGAATTTTTTGATGGTCAGTGTTCATTTTACCCACTTCACTTATTATTTTATAGATTTTTATCTTATTACCTCTTAACTTTTACTTTTAAAATATGGGATCTCATAGATTAGGGTAAATTATCTCATATAAAAGAGGCAAGAGAAAACTGTTACAATGAAGGGGAAGAGCAGGAAGGTGAAAGGGAATGGGTCAACCATACTCTCATTGAATTTGGTTTAAGGAGAGAATAACATACACACTCAATTGGGTATCTTGCATTACAGGAAAATAGGGGGAAGGGGATAAGAATGGGAATGATAGAAGGGAGGGCAGATTGGGGGAAAGGGTAGTTAGAAGCAAACACTTTTGAAAAGGGACAGGGTCAAAGGAGAAAATAGAATAAGTGGGGGGGGCAGGAAAGGATGAAAGGAATTATAGTTAGTCTTTCACAGTATAATGACTATGGAAATGTTATGCAAAACATGTACACATTTACAACTTACAGTGAATTGCTTGTCTTCCCAGTGGGGGTAGGTGAGGAGTGAAGAAGGGAAAAAAAATTGAAAGGGAAAAAAAAAATCTGAAACTCGAAGTTTTAAAAACAAATGTAAAAAAATTGTTTTTTACACGCAACTGGGAAATAAGATATACAGGCACTGGGGTATAGAAATCCATCTTGCCCTACTAGAAAGTTGGAGGGGGGAGATGAGGGAGGATATAATAGAGAACAGATTGAGGGAAGAGGTATTCAGTAGGCTCACTATTTTGGGGTAGGTTAGGGGAAAGATGGGGAGAAAAAATTATAACTTAAAATCTTGTGTAAATGAATATTGAAAACTAAAAATAAATGAATAAATTGGAAAAAAAGTATGGCATTTCAGATTTTCTGAGTCCATCCTCAAAATACTGCTTTACCATTCTTCTGATTAGGAGAGTTAAGCATTTCTAGCTCCAGTACAAATTTCTTGATTCCCAGTGATCATAACCGCACATACTATTCCTTAGGATTCTAGAAGTTAGAGCTGAAATGGACCTTCAATATCATATAGCCTTAATTTCTATTTTTATATAGAAGGAAACTGAGGCCTTGAGAAATTAAATGACTTGTCTGGAGTTATGAAACCATAAAACCTAGATCTTCTAATTACTAATCCATTATCCCCTCTATGACACAATGAGATGTATCATTTAAAAAAACAATTATAGGCATTATTCGATTCTTTTATTTTACTTACAGTCTTTATTGAGGCTCAGACTGTGTGTATGTATCTTTGGGGCTTATGTCCACATAGAATACTCGACTCTCAGATCCTTTTTACTGGGTGTTTTATCTCTTTAAGTTATGGCTCAGATTTATCCACTATCTAGAGTTCTGATTATTTATCCTTTGTACACGTCTGTAAGTTTTCTGTGCATTCAGACAGACTGAGGAGACTTTTGTAGAGTCTACTCTTTAGAACAGATTAGTGTTATTCCCAAATGTGGAGCTTTGGCTGTGACCCTTTTTACATCTAGATCAATTATAAGGTCTAGGCAAGACAGGTCCTTGCTAGCAATAACTTTTCACAATCTGTACTTTCACAAACTATGTCTTTATTTAGAGGAGGGTTCATTTAATGATCCTTGTCATAGAATAATAATTTTATTTTTCAAAAGGTGGAGGGAACAAGAGTTATCCATGATAGTGACTGTCAGGAACTCACTTTGGGGGTAGAAATAATGGGAAAATTAAGGTTCCCATTGGAGGGGTCTAATTCCTTCTATAATTTGTAATAAAGGAGGTGAAAAAGTCAGGCATAGTCTAATATAGACGTGAAATTTTGGAAGAGCAAATTTCAATGGGTTTAGAAGGTTAGGTAGGATACAATGAATTCAAATTCTTTGTGGAAAGTCAGTGTGTGCAAGAGATAGAAATGAAATAAAACACTAAGACCTAAAGTAGAAAAAAAAAAACATTCCAAAGAGGAGGAAAAATGAGTCATTTTAAGAGGTTTATGGAGAAATACAAGGAACTCACGTGTGAACTTGAATTTCACCAAGAAATGTAGAGAAAAATTAGCTGTGATGCCAGAAGGACCTGAAATTAAGTCCTTATTCCTACAAAAAATGAATGAGTGACCCTGGACAATTTTTTTTAATTTGAGTGATCCAAGACTATAAATTGCAGAGAAGGTGCCAACCTTCATTGTTGGAGGGATCTTCCTTAGTAGAAAAGTCCTTATATATGTGAAATTATAGTCTAGCACTAGTAATAGGATGAATACAAGAGTGTCGCATGATCCTAAAAGAATGGTGTTGAATTCTAAAGCTCAGAATGAACTGTGGCTGGTGAGAAAAGCTAATGCCAAAAATTCCCACAGTTTTTAAATCTTTAGTGGCTAAATAGACCTAGTAATGTTATTGCTGGGTCAGAAGATAAGAGAATAAAATGAAGAGTAGGAATGATACATGGGATGATGTGAGGGGAAAAGGCAAAGCTTCTCAATCCTTAGTTTGCTTACTAAGATATTCGAGTACTTCCCTGTCTTTGTTAAATTCAAGGTGCCAAGAACAGATACTACAGTGCCTGGCATGTAGTAGGGGCTAGATGATTAACTGATTATATCCTCAGATAGTAAAAGAATGTACAGATGTGATTGCAGTATTATACTGAGTCATATGAAAGATCATGGAGAGTAAGAGAGATACCCAAAGGCTATAGCATTGTATACATTGCCCTGATTTCTAGAAAAGTGAAGAGAGGGGAGTTTCCATTGGCCACTGAGGTTAATTGATTCCTGGGGAAATTCTTGAATGAATCATTTCCAAAGGTTAGTAAATGTTCAGAAAAGGGAGCAATATAAGCAATAAGCATATAAAGAGCCAGCATGGATGGCTTCCTCAAAAACTGGTCTTCACTTATCCCTGGGCTGGAAAACTTTTTTCCCTAATCAATAATTTGGATAAAGACATAGATAGCAGTTCATCAAGTGTGCTGAGGTTACAAAGCTGGGATTCTTGATAGACTCAAGATGTAAAAACAACATGAACAACTAGAACTTTGGACTGAATCTAATGAGATGTCATTGAATAAAAATCACCTCAGGTACAAAATAGGTGAAGCAAGGTTGCTTAGTCATTTGCCTTAATCAATTTCAGGAGTTTAAAGGACTACAAGCTTCAAAAGAGTAATCAATGTGTGATTGTGCCAGTTAAAAAGTTAGTGCTGTCTGAGGCAGCATTGAGGGAGGCGTGATTTCCAGTCAGAATAATCTTATGGATAAAACACCACATTTGGAATTAGAGGCCCTGAGTTCAAGACTTTGTTCTGCTACTTGCTATCTGTGACTTCAAATATGTCATCTAACTTTTCTGTTTTTGGATAATTCTGAAGGTCCCTTTCAAAGCTATGAGTCTATGACAATTTTTTGATTTGTACTATAAACTTGTCCATTTCACAGGACATCTACAAATGGGAATCTCCTTAACATTCTTCTTGGATACAAAAAAAAAATCAGTCCTCTTTATGTGTCCTCTATTGGCTCTATATTAGTCACCAAAGGGCCCTACTGCACTGTGATAAAGACCCTAAACTGGCTTTTAGGGTCAAAAAAACCTAAGTTTGAACTCTGTCTCTGGCACTGACTTTGTTACCTTGGACATGTCACTTTGACTTTCTTTGTTCTGATTAATTTTTTGTTTATATACAGCCTGTCTTACTTTCTGGGATTCTCTCTTAATCCCTCTTAGGTTATATTTCCTTTTTTATAAGATGCCATTTCCCCAGTAATAACCTCTTTATCTCTGCTGAGATAAAGTCTCCAAGTGCAGATGTCTTTGAGCAACTAGAGTTTTATAAATGTAAGCAAGCATACTTTTTTCTGGTTTGCAATAAGTTGGTTTTAAGGAGTTTGATTTTTCCAAATAAGAATTATATTACACCACTGTTCCATTCTGCAAAATGGAACAACTGTGATGCATTATGGGGGTTTTCTACTTAACACTATGTCAAAATCCATTGTGTGGAGACAACTATTATTAAGTGTTTTACTCACAATCCCCTCTTTTACTTACTAGGTAAGAACAAGTCCCATATAATTAGGCTTCTCATAGATTCATGAACCACCTGTTCTAAGAAGCAGCTATTTGGCATGCCAACTATTCTCTCATTCCTGTGTTTTCTTCACAAGATTTTCTTCTGTTGATACATCAATATAGGTGGTTCCTAAAGTATGGTCTTTAGATTTTTCTCTTCTTTATATTCTCTTGCTAGAATATCAAATTAATGCCCACTTCTTAAAAAAGTATTTCTATATTGATAACTCTCCAATTTATATCACCATCTCTGACATCTCACAAGTTCCAATGCTGTATTTCCAACTATGTGCTAGATATTTCCACCAGAATGTCCTGATAGGGCTTTAGTTTCACAATCTAAAACTGAACTAATCATAGTATCACACTGTAGTACCTTGCTAAAATCAGTTTTCACTTACCACTAAACTACTTAGTAAAAGTATTTTTCCCAGGTGGAAAGCAGACTGAAGGATGTCTGGAGGCAGAAGTGTGAACTTTGGAACTTCATGGAGATGAGAGGATGTGGAGAATAGATGGGCACCAGTGAAATGGTCAGACATTTGCAACTGAAGGCATTTGCTATTCCATAGTGAATGTACTCATGAGAAAGTGGATTCTTTTTGGGCTTACTGACCTACTGGTTGAGGAGTAATCTGCTGGTACATTTTGCTCTTTTGCCATTTTCCAGGCCTGGTGAATTTATCCTGTCTTGACTCCCCCTGGTACCCCCCCAAAATTATTAATCACAGTGATTTTCAAATTAAATTGCACTCTCAGACAAGGCCACTGGATCACATATTATATTGACAAACACTTTTATTCATAGATGAAACCAAAGACTATTGCACTGCTGGAACTCCACATTCTTATGAAACTCCACATATGCCTATCCAAGCTTTCCATCACTCTCAAATTCACTTATAACTACCTAAAGGCCACTTTAACCACACAAACTTCTGTCAACAATACGCATCAGGGGACCATTTGTATAGTATCAAGGGGAGCATGGGGAGGAGGAAGGCAATCATTCAGACGTTACTTTCTTTGGCTCTAAAGCAACTATCGTTCAGTTCTGAATTAATAGATAGATGATAATATTTTTCTTCCTTTTGTTTTTGCTTTTTGGAGGGCAGTTGGGGTTAAGTGACTTGCTCAAGGTCACAGGGCTAGTTTTTGTGTTAAGTGTCTGAGGCTGAATTTGAACTCAGGTCCTCCAGACACCAGCCCCAGTGCTCTACTCACTGCACCTCCTAGCTGCCCCTAGATGATAGTATTTTTAAGAAACTCTTTAAACAGTTGGGGAAATATATATACATATATATATATATATATATATATATATATATATACACACACACACACATAATTTTTACATACATGTTTTTGCTTTATAAACAACTTTTCTGAAAGGTATATAATGCAGAAAATAAAGTCAATCTTCCTTAGGTGGACAAGCCACTTGATAGGACCAAATTTTCTAGTTTATTTCTTTTAACATATTGTGGCCATTCACACATCACCATTGACTCCCTGAGTGACCTGACTCCCTGAGTGACCTTTGAATAATGACATTTCTGAGGCACCCACTTCTTTCCCATACAAAATGTGAATAAAATTTGTTAAGGCTGCCTCTTAGAATTATCATGAGAATCAATCAAATGACATGTTACAGATGAAGGCAATTTGAAAATCTGAGGTAAAACTATGAAGATAAAGCCTCATCATGTTAGCATTACTACTACTACTATTGCTGCTGCTGCTGAAAGAAGTAGATCTATGGGAAGAGGCCCAATATTCTGTGTGGACTTTACAGGGAAATACAGACAAGTTGCACAGGATGGACAACCATAGATTTTAATGGTTTTAATCTGTACATTGAAAGAGACTCTAAATTGATAATACAGACTATGAAAGTATAGAATGGCCGGAAGTCATTGTTTGTGATATAATGGTACAGAGCATAAACACCTACTGTCTGTTATACAGAGCTCTATTCAAAGCAATATATTATGTTCTCTTGGGAAGTTAAATACATTTTCAAGCAAATGACCATTGATTTCCATTAAGAAGCTTCTAGTTACCAGTTGTTTTTTTTCTTTTTTGAGAGGGGAAGGTAGGGCAATTGGGGTTAAGTGACTTGGCCAAGGTCACATGGCTAGTTTTGTGTTAAGTGTCTGAGGTCGGATTTGAACTCAGGTCCTCCTAACTCCAGGGCTGGTTCTGTATTCACTGTGCCACCTAGCTGCCGCCTTGGTTAGCAGTCTTTATATGATGTGACTGAAGTATTAAAACTGGTTTTGATGTGCGACTTGTGGAAATCATTCTTATTAGCTTATTGTCACATCTAATAAGTACTCAATTCTCTGAATCATGCTCTCATTCAGTAGTATCTCTAAAAGTTTGTTTAGATTTCAGAAAGAAAAGGAATCTAGATGTGTAAATTCAGTTTCATCAAAGTGATGAAATATGGAAAAAGTCTCATTGAACAAACATGCTACAATCAAGTTGTTTTTGGCCATTGAATATTATTGTCTACAAGGAGGAACTGCTGGGAGAAGGAATCAAGAGTTCGTAGGAGAGAACTGCCACATTGGCGACTGCTTTATGTTAAGAAGAACATCCAGTGGAAATTGGGATTAAGTGTAAGATTAGCCAAGAAAACAAACAAAAACAAAAACGAATGAGAAAAAACTCAACAGATTTAGGAAATGGGACGCAAGGAATAATGGAGGCCCATCAGATGCATGTGGAAAACATGAAGGGTGAGTTATTGAGTCCATTGGGGTGATTTGCTTTTCCTAGGACTCTGTCACATGGTCCTTATACATGAAACAATGAAGATAGTGCCAGCCTTAAATAAATGAACACTTGGATTTTAGTCGGGCCTCTGGCACTTACTAGTTCTGTGACCAAGAATGAAATTTTCACTGCCCTAAGCCAATCTTTAAGGCTACAAATTACAGAGAAGTTTCTGATTTACAAAAAATGAAAAAACGTTTTGACTTTGGGCACTTTCTACACAGAATAAACTACAGATCTGGACAATGAAAGTCCACTGCAAAATATGAAAAGGCTCACTTCATAGCATTTTTCTTTGTGAATCTGCTCCACTTGGTCTAACAGAGGGTCTAAACATATGTTCTGTTTAAATGAAAGACCTCTTATTACTTCTAAAGCATGCAGTTGGGAGGTGGAGTCAAGATGGTAGAGTAGAAACAGGACTTCCTTGTGGCTCCAGTTTCCACCTTCCCTAATCCATGTAAAAGGGGACTCTGAACAAACTTTGGAGCTACAGAACCCACAAAATGACACAGAGAAGCTAACCTCCCACTGAGGACAGCCCCGCAGCCTGGCAGGGAGCAGCCAGTGCATTGCTCTGGGAGCCCAGCCCAGGCCTCCTTGAGCCAGAGATTTTAGCCCCAGGGCAGGCCTGACCAAACACCAGCTGGAGGAACTTCAGAACACCAGCAGCTGCGTCCATTTCCAGAATTATCAACACATAGATGCGAAGGACAAAGTGAGAGGTCAGTGCATTGTGGACTTTGGAACCAGTAGTGGGGTGAGCATCAGCTTTTGCCCCAAGGGTGAGATGCTGCTGAGACACTGCAGGTGAGAGAGGAATATAATGAGAGGAGATGGGGAGAGACAGAATGGGGCAAACTATCTCATATAGAAGAGGCAAGGGAAAATGAGTACAATGGAAGGGAAGAACAGGAAGGCATAAGGGAATGGGTCAATCTTTTAGTCATTGAATTTGGCTCAGGGAGGGAATGACACACACATGAAATAGGGTATCTCATCCTACAGGAGAGTAAGGGGGAAGGGGATTATAGGAGGGATGATGGAAGAGAGGGCAGGCTGACACGGAGGGAAGTTGGAAGCACACACTTCTGAAAAGGGGCAGGACAAAAGTAGAGAATAGAACAAGTGGGAGGTTGGATAGGAGGGAGGGAAATATAATCAGTCTTCTACAATATATCTACTATGGTAATGTTTTGCATTAGCTACACATGTACAAGCTATATTGAATTGCTTATCTTCCCAGTAAGGGTCGGTGACAAGGGAGGAAGGGAATGCATTTGGAATTCAAAGTTTTAAAACCAAATGTTTAAAATACACACACACACACACACACACACACACACACACACACACTATTATTTAAAAAAAAAAAAGCATGGTCTTCAAATTTAGCCTGCTTCCACTGGACTTTCCCTGGAGAATTTCAAAATATAAAGATCCACTTTCTATTAATCTTTTCTAATTTTGCTCGCTGTCATAGTGTGGTGATGATGCAGTTATACCATGGCATACTTACAAATAAGTACTTGGCTTTTGAGTATAAAATATTTGGCCAAAAGGATTGTGACTTAAAAAACATGCAAAGAACAACAAAACATGAATTCTGGCAGTTATTTAATTAGTTAGATTTTTCTAGGAAAATTTATCAATATGCCCAATTTATACCATGACTGATGTTCCACTTTTGAATATGTCCTCTATAATCCATTCTTCATTATCACTCTTATTATATGTCAAAACTGGAAGGTATAAGTAAAATAGAATCTATTAGCAAGCTAAATTTTTAATATTTCAAGAGTGCCCTTTCCCTCTTGGGCTCTCAATTCTCCACGAAGGAATTTATTTTGAGGAGAATGGCACATTTATGCAGAAAGCATCCATAATTACTAATAGATTATGATAATCAGCATCCACAGTAATGGACTTTTTTCTACCCTAAAAATAGAATGCTGAATTATGGATAAAATTTCACAGAATCTCAAAGTTAGACACTACCCTCCCGGCCATGTAGTCCAACATGTACCAACTCCTTAAAATACCAACAAAAAGAAGAACTATTCATTGGCAAAAGAGAAGTGAAAGCTGTTGTGGAATATGACTGCCACCTGGACAGCATCCTTATTAGAAACAAAAAAAAATGATGAGTTCTCATTGCAGAGCAGTCAATGCAGGCCAACAGAAGAGCTAGCAGCAGGTAAATATTACTGGGTATGTCAGAGTTGAGGAGACTCAATCAAAATACAGGTGTAGGACTTCCTGTGAGCAAAGGCTGCAAACATAGACAAGCCCTACCAGAATATACTACATCTGTTGAAGAATAATGTATATAATTAGTACATAATTAGCCAAATGAAATAAGGTCTTGGTTTCAACTCCAGCATGAGGCATTGTGTGACTCTCTATGTGTATCCCATGTGTCTCTCTGTTTTATTTATTTTTTTGTTCCAAGATAATTTCAAAAGGAGTTGACTGAGCATACTAGTCCCACCTATGATACATATTGGTGCATGTAGTTTGACTGATGTGTTACTCTGCCATTTTGAAACTAAATGGTGGCCAATAAGCAAATTATCTGGAATTCAAGCACACACACATTCTCTCTCTCTCTCTCTCTCTCTCTCTCTCTCTCTCTCTCTCTCTCTCTCTCTCTCACACACACACACACACACACACACACACCCTGACAAAATTTGGTCCATTGTTATGGATCAATTCACATTCTATTTTCACTCATGCTTACATTATAGCTCTGTCTCCCTTTCTCTATTTCAGTTACATCTTCCAATAGGGAGATTACTGGGAGAAGGAGAGTGAGAAGAGAAGTAGGAAATGAAGGAGGAAGGGAGGGAGAAAGGGACAGAGGGAGGGAGGGAGTGAGGGAGGGAAGGGGAGAGGGAGAGAGAGGGAGAGAGAGAGAGAGAGAGAGAGAGAGAGAGAGAGAGAGAGAGAGAGAGAGAGAGAGACTGATTTCAGATTCTCAAAGTGTTATTCTAGAAAAGAAAGAAAACCCTATCCCATAAGCTATGTAGTATCACTAGACCTATGGCTTCAAAGAGCTTTAAAGAGAGGGTTCTGTCAGACCAGAAGACAACAACTCCAATAAGCAAAAGACATGAAAAAAATGACAGACCTTGCTTTTCTTTGCAGTTGTTTCTTTCACTCTTCCTACATATTTATTATCATTATTATTATTTTTACCAAAGGTACCCATTCCTTTGAGTCTAAGGTCATAAGTCCTACATTCTTTTGATTTCACAGCTGATGGAAGGAGGCAGAGAGAAATAAAAGAAGGGTGAGTGAGATACCTCCCCCTTTGTTCCCTCATGGCTTTACTATCATATTTCTAGTGGAGTTCAAGAACTCTCCTTTTCCTATGGTCTTAATTGCTCCTTTCTACCTCTTTCTTAAGGGGTAACCTTATACTCTCTGCCTATACTTCATGTTTCCCCCATTTAGGTGTAATGTATTAGGTTTTCACTGTATCAGAGTGAAAGGAGTTAGAAATGATCTACACCAGTCAATGTGGAAAAGGAATCTCCTCTATGACATTTCTTTAAGACCTCTAGTGATAGGGGAACTCATTGTTTGCACTTTGGGGCATCTCTGTCAGAATGTTTATTTGTATATTTAATTAAAATTTGCCTCTCTGGAATTTCCATCCATCACTCCTAATTTTATCCTTCAGTCCAAACCCTCTCCCATATATTTCCCGGCTTTTCAAATACTTGAAGACAGATCAGTTTCCCATTAAAGTCTTTTCTTCTTCTTCAGGTTAAACAGCCCAGTTCTTTTAAGTGATCATCATATGCCATGGCCACCAATATTTCACCATCTTTCTTGATTTCTCTGTACACACTCAAATTTGAAAATGTCTTTAATATTTAGCAGACCATTTGCCACCTTAGAGAGGGGGGAAGATCAGTTGATATTGGAAAATTTCTGCTTCATTACTTTCTAGAAAGCTACTTTTATCATGCTATCACATTTCCAAAAGCCTTTTCTTGAGATCTGTATTCTGGTTAAATCTATGGATGCCCAACCAAGAAACTGTGATGGAACAAGGCATTAACTAGCTTATAACCAAGTAAGTAAGGAGCAAAGGGACTTCAAAAATTCAGAACGATTTTATTTGAACCATCTCAAATAGTGCTTCTTCATTTAGAGTTTAAATAGTAGATTTAGAACTGGAAGGAATTTCAGGGGTTATGGAGTCCAATCCCTTTATTTTAAGTATAAACAAACCTGGGATCAGAGAAGTTAAAATATTTTTCTAAGGTGACACAGGTAGTGCATAGAAGAGATGGGATTTTAACACAGGGTCTCTGACTTGAGAGTTCAATCTTTCCACTGCATTGTATTTCTTTCCATAGTAGCAAATATTGAAACTGAATTGGAATACTTCCAAAGATCAATAATGTTCTTGCTCTCTCTTCTTCTTGTGTGGACTGATTTTACTTTTGAGGAGCAACAACATTTCTGTCCAATGGTTTCTGAAAATATGCCCCAAGTACTTTATTCTTTTCAGTGTCCCTTATTCTGCTCACTATATACCATTGATAGTTACAACTGAGGAGGTAGGTGATATTTCCATAAAATAATAAATATTAATGTTTATATATGTCATTACATATGTCCTAAGTATAATAATTATATTTAATCAACTACTTTTAATTTGGGAATTTTTCTATGTAAAGAAAAATACCCCTCAGTATTTTATGAAAAATCTATTATTTGCCTTCTTGACTTCCTTTCTTTCTGTCTTTCTGCCTTCCCTCTACATGGTATTACATTTGAAATCTCCCAAGAAACTGGAGTTAAGTACAATGCCGTAGCTCATTTTCTGAAGGTTAAAGAGTTGTCTGACATATATAAATAATTCTGTGCCAACACCTATTCTGGATATCAATTTTAGCTATGCTCATTTAAAAATGTTGATTTGTCCCATAAGCCCTTTTCAAAGTTTAGGTCCTTGTTGCTTCAAAGATTTCTTTCCTCTCTAAAATCTCTCATAGCCATTGAAGTTATATGAAGCTTTCATGTTACTTGTCCAAAGACATAAACTCCAAAGGTCCCATAGAGAATGTGTTTGGTCTGTGGTGAAAATGTGAGGGAAAATGGGAACATAGTTCAGTGGACTTGAATAGACCTTGTGGACGCAACAGTGTTTGAATCACTTTAAACTATTAAAATGGTTTTATGAGTTTTCAGAATGAATAACATCCACTCCTACCATTGCTCTCAGCAGAGAACCTAGAGCACTAAAGTTTACTCTTTTTTATCAGATAAAAATGGGAATCTTTGACTTCAGGGATCACTGAAGAGATTGGTTTTGTATTCATTGAGAAACAAAGCTCTTAAGTTAAAAAGTCATGTTTTGTATGTCCCCCAGATCATTGTTGCTTACTGAACTTCCCTCACTTCACCCTGTGGTGCTGATTGAACTGAGGAGCAGAGGGAATGGGAGGCTTAGTGAGGTTACAGCAAAGGTCTTTCTTCATAGGTTGGAGTTGTAAATCATGTTGAGAACAAATCATGGTCAAGTATTAGACAGATGAGCTATGGAAGCTAAAGGGACAGAGGCACAAGGCAGTTTCTGAAAGAAAAGGAAAACAGGGTCAAAATATAAGCCTGATGTAGTGCAAAGGAGACGGTGTAGAATTAGAAGACCTAGGTTTGAAATCCAGCCCTATTATTTACTACCTTCTATAAGAAGCCTTTCCCAATCTCCATTAATTCTAATGCCTTCCCTCTGTTGTCTACAATTTATTCTGCATATAGCTAGTTTGGAAAAAAAGTTGTTTGTATGTAGTCTACCCATTTGATTTGGAGATCCTTGTGAACAGGGACTCTGTGCATTTTTGTGTGTGTGTGTGTGTGTGTGTGTGTGTGTGTCCCTAGCACTTTAACAAATTGCCTGGAATATACATGCACACACACATGTGTGTATACCTATGCACACACAATATATGTATGCCTATATATATATATATATATATATATATACACACACATATGTATATACACACACATGACCCACAGATAGTGCTTAATGAATTTTGGTGATTTGAATTTCCAGTTTTAAATCTTTTCTCTTCATTTTTCAGTCATAACCAACTCTTTGTGTATATCACCTACCTCCTCAGTTATAACAATAAATGGGATACAGTAAGCAGAATAAGGGGCATTGAAAAGAATAAAGTACTTGAAGCATATTTGAAGAAACAATTGGACAGAAATGTTATTACTCCTTAAAAGTAAAATCAGCCCAAAGAAGAAGAAGAGATGGCAAGAACAATATTAATCTTTGGAAGTATCCCAATCCAATATATATGTATATATACATGTACACATATATATGCATATACATACACACATGTGTATATGTATTGAATTTATGATGTATTTCTTTCCTTATTTGTAAAATTCAGTGTTGGGACAAGATGTTCCACAGAATACCCACCAATGGATTATCCACCATCTTTTCCACCAGGTCTCCAGTGCTTAGCACAGAGCCAGTACATGATCCATAGATAGTGCTTTCTAGTTTTAAATCTTTTCTGTTCGTTTTTTCAATCATATCCAACTCTTTGTGATCCCATTTGGGATTTTCTTGGCAAAAATACTGGAGTGGTTTGCCCTTCCTTTTCCAGCACACTTTATAGATGAGGAAACTGAGGCAAACATGGAAAAATTACTTGCTCAGGATCACACAGTTCATATATAACTGAGGCCATATTTGAACTCAAGAAGACGAGTCTTTCTGATTCCCAGGCCAGCACTGTAATTACTATATCACCTAGATCATATGATTTTATCCTCAGAAACAGCCTGTCAAGCGCTGAGGTATTAAGTTGAGCCTGAAAGGGCAAGTTACCAGATGTGTACCAGTGTCAGGCTAAGAAAAGTCATTTTGATTTGCTAAGTTCACATTATTTTGGGGGTATATGCTTGCTTTTATTCTCGAATTTATATGTGATCAGATAGACTTACCCCACTCTTCCTGAGCTGTGATAGCTTGAGAGCTTTGGCCATTGATACACTGATTGCTCTCCAAGGAAAGAGCAGAAGTTGGTGTCCTCGGCCTAGCATACTCTAGGAAACCTTTTCTTATCACATTTGAAAGTTATGATCTCCTGAACAACTTTCTGCACTATTTCTCTTCCTTGCTTTTTCTTGTAGGCAAAGTCCCACCCAGTACAATAAATAACATGTAAGGTGAATGATAATACACAGCTGTCATTTATGTACTGATATAAGGTTTGCAAAGTTGTTTGCAAATATCTTATTTGATCCTTTCAACAACCATTGGAGGTAATACAATTTTCCCCCATTTTACAGATGAGCAAAATGAAGCAGACAGAGGTCAAGTGATTTGCCCAGGGGCACAAAGCTAGTAAGTTGTCTGAAGCCAAATCTGAACTTAGGTCTTTCTGACTCCAGGTTCAGTATTCTAAGATAGAAAGAATTAACCAATGGGAGTGCCAGGTAGCAAGGAAGGTTGCAGGGAGGGTTCTAAAATAGGAAGCTGGAGGAGCCAAAGACAAACTTAAGCTTCCTTATAACTTTGTTCTTGGCCACCTTGTTCACTTCCCACTGTATACAAACCAATTGAACTTATGAAAGGAGGCACCTTTGTCCTGTCACTGCCTACTTGGAATATTGAGAAAAGGTTGCAGGTCAGTCACACTGGGATGTTGGAATGGATAAGAGCTATTGTGAATAAGAGATTTTCTTTTGGGAAGGTAGGGGGCATTGAGTTTTTTAAATTGACAAAAAGGAGTCGCACGATTTGAAAGTCAAGAGGAAAAATGTAGCTGTGTTTGAAGATGGACCATGGCAATTAGAATGGAGAAGTGGGGGAGATTTTGGTTCATCTTTGTAAAATTTTCTCTGTATACCTTTGAAAAGCTGATATTCTTCAGATTTGATTTTTGAAATATTGTAACATTTCTTGTGGCATGCAGAATTTAGGAGGAAGGCAATTCAAATGTATAACCCCAGATAACAAATGATTTATTGTATGTTACATAAATCTTCATGGGAATCCATCCCATGAGATATATTTCATAAGATTTTTTAACTTTAAGGGAACTGCTCCATAAAAGAAGTTAAGCTATATCAGTGAGCCTCTTCTATTGGCTTACTGGCCTGAGCTATGAAAGAAGATCTTGGGGTAAAGAGAATCCAGTTAGATATAGAACCTTTGGCCCTCCTCAGCTCCTTTACTTCCCTAGGGGCTCTGCTTAAGCACTATCTTCTACACAAAGTTTTTGTGATTTCCCCTAGGCACTAATATCCTACTCAAATTACCTTACAGTTATTACATGTGTATTGTGTATAACATATATGAAAATGTTGTCTCCCCTGATGGAATAATATGACCTCCTCAAAAGTAGGGAATTTTATTTTAATTATTTTATGTCTTTCTATTCTCCTAAACTAGGACAGTGTTATGACACACAATAGTTGCTTAATAATTACTTATTGATTGCTTGGAGAAGACAGAGAAGTCATGCTCTGCTTCATCGATGCTCCAGTTGTACATTGTAAAACCTCAGTCTTGGATCACTCCTGCCATCTACTGCCTTTGTGGCAGCTAGGTGAGATGGTGCCTAGAGAGCCAGGCCTGGAGAAGAAAGGTCCGAGTTCAAATAAGGCCTCAGACACTTCCTAGCTGTGTGATTCCGGACAAGTCACTTAAACTCTGCTTGCCTCAGTTTTTCTCAGCTGTAAGATGCGGACTATAAAAGCACCTATCTCCCAGGGTTATTCTGAGGATCTAAAGAGATGCCAGTAAAAAGCACTTGGCAGAATGCCTAGCCCAAAATACATGCTATATAAATGTTAGGTGTTATTATTATCATTACCACCACTACTACTACTACTAATTACAAACATACTATTGCATGAAGGTAGAAAAATCATGCAACTGTTCTGATTGAACACTACAAATTTATGAAACCTAAAGTAGGCCCTCAGTGCTGCTAGGCAATCCTATTATATTTCCCTCATCAGCTTACTATTTCACTTTCAATAGAAACTCTTCCATACCTTTTCATCCCTCCCCACATCTGCCATATCTCCCCCTGACCACACACTCTCAGCTGGGAGCCTTGTTCCATATTTTACAAAAAAAATTGAAGTTACAGACACAACGCATGTTTGACGACCAACTTTTATATACTGGACTCTTCTCAGCAATGCAGGGTTATAAGTCAATCCCAAAAGACTCATAGTGGAGAGAGATGTCTACATTCAGAGAAAGAACTAGAAAGAACTGAATTTGAATCCAGATTGAAGCAAACTACCTTATCTTTTTCTTTTTCTTGTTTGGTTTTGTTTCCTCTTTATCATTTTTTCATTCCATCTGATACATTCTGTCTTTATAACCTGACTAAGGTCTAATGTGAGAGTATTTGCAGATTCTATACTTGATTGTATGCTGTCATGGAGGGGGGCGAGGGAGGGAAAGAAAATTTGAAACTCAAGAAATTATAGAATTGAATCCTATAAACTAAAAGTAAACAAACAAATTAATAAAGACCAAAAAATAAAAAAAAATAATTGAAGCCATTTTCTGTGAGCTCTCTTTTCCCCTCTTCCTCATCTTATATCACTCAGAAGCCTTCTGCTACCATCTCGTCCTTCATCCCTGGCACAAATGATGAGATGCCCTTACTCTTAACCAAGGCAAACTCCTCTACCAGCTCAAGTGATTCCATTCAGTCCTATTACCTATAATATATTGCCCCTCTCTGTCATCCCATTCTATCACTTATTTAAAATATTATTTATTTTAACATTATTTTTTTGTTTGAGTTCTGAATTTTCTTGCTCCATCCCACCCCTCCCCAATCCATTAAGAAAGTTAAAAAAGTGATAGCAATTATATATGTGAAAACATGCAAAACTTATTTCCATATTAGTCACATTGAAAAAAATCCCCAAGAAAAATAGAATGAAACAATTATACTCTAATCAGCACTCAGATTTCATCAGTTCTTTTTCTTAAAGTGGATAGCATTTTTTATCATAAATCCTTTGGGATTGTTTTGGCTTATTTTATTGATCAGACTGGCTCAATCATTCACAATTGATCATCCTTATAATATAACTGTTACTGTGTACAGTGTTCTCCTGAGTCTACTCACTTAACTTTATGTGGGTTCATATAAGTCTTTTCAGGTTTTTCTGAAACCATCCTGCTTGTCATTTGTTATACCACAATAGTATTCCATCACAATTATACTTCACAACTTGTTCAGCCATTCCTCAATTGATGGACATCCTCTCAATTTCTAGTTCTTTGCCACCACAAAAAGACCTGCTATAAATATTTTTGTACATTTTCCTTTCTATAAACATCTCTTTGGGACACAGACCTAGTAGTGGTATTGCTGGGTCAAAAGTTATGCACAACAGTATAGTTCTTTGATTATAGTTTCAAATTGTTCTCCAGAATGATTGGATCACTTTAGAATTCTGTCATCAGTAAACTGTTATTCAGTCCTTGCAGTCACATATGACTTTTCATAACCCCATTTTGGGTTTTCCTTGGCAAAGATACTAGAGTGGTTTGCCATTTCCTTTTCCAGCTATTTTTACAGCTGAGGGAATTATGGCTAACAGAGTCAAGTGACTTGCCTAGGATCACACAGCTAATAAAGTAATTGAGGCCAGATTTGAAATTATGAAGATGAGTCTATCTGATTCCAATTCCAGTGCTCTATTCACTGCATGGCTTAGCCACCCAAGCAGTGAATTAGTGTCTTAATTTTTCTATATCCCCTCCAACACTTTTCATTTTCCTTTTCTGTCATATTAGCTAATCTAATAAGTATGAGGTTGTACCTCAGTATTGTTTTAATTTGCATTCCTCTAATCCACAGTTATTTTAGAGCATTTTTTCATATGACTATAGAATAGCTTTGATTTCTTCTTCTGAAAACTTTATATATGTTGAACATTTTTCAATTGGGGATTGACTCATAATCTTATAAATTTTACACAGTTCTCTATTTATTTGAAAAATGAGGCTTTTATCAGGCAATGTGCTGTAAATTCTATCCATTTTGCTTTCTGTGATGCTCTCTATCTCTTGTGCAGTCATAAATACTTCACTTATCTATAGATGTGATAGGTAAATATTTCCATGCCCCCCTAATTTGTTTATATATTACTGTTTATGACTAAATCATATTCCCCTTTTTGACTTTATCTTGGCATACATTGTGAGGTCTTAGTCTGTATTTAGTTTCTGCCTAACTACTTTCTAGTTGTCCCAGCCATTTTATTTTTGTCACACAGTGAGTTCTTGTCTCAAAAGCTTGGATTTTATTTTTCAATTTTATTTGCCCCTCTTTTGATTTTCAGGATTTTTATTTTGGTGTTTAATAGGGGATTTTTAATTTCTTCTTTTTCTATCTTTTCAAATTGTATACCTCATTCATTGATTTACTCTTTTTTTCTGTTTTATTGAAATAAGTACAAAAACACACATATACATATACACACATATGTACACATACACACAAAACTTCTCCTAAGTACTGCTTTGGTTGCATCCCATAGATTTTGGTATATTATCTCATTTTTGTCACTCAATTTAATAATCTTATTTATTGTTTCTATAATTTGTTCTTTGATTCCTTCATTTTTTAGTATTAGATTATTTCATTTTCTAAATCTATGTTTTAGTATTCAGTATTAGATTATTTAGTTTTTTAAATCTATGTTTCCATGGTCCTTTATTGAACGCAATTTTTATTTCATTACAGTCTGAAAAGGATACATTTAATGTTTCTGCTTTTCAATATTTGGTTGTGTGGTTTTTATATCCTGATATATAGTTAATTTTTTGTGAAAGTGTCTTTGCAGAGCTGAGGAAACAGTCTATTCCTTTGTATTCCCATTCAATTTTCCCCACAAATCTATTGTATCTAACTTTTCTAAAATTCTATTCACCACCTTAACTTCTTTCTTATGTATTTTATAGTTAAATTTTCTCATTTTGAGAGGGGAAAATTGAGATCCCCTACTAGTATAATTTTATTGTCTATTTTCTCCTGTAACTTATTTAACTTTTTAAAATTTTCATACTATGCCATTTGGTGCATATATGTTTAGTGTGGATGTTCCTTCATGTTTTATGATATCTTTTAAAAAATGTAGTTTCCCTGCTTTAGTTAGGTCTGAGTTACTTTTGCTTTGTCTGAGATAGTGATTGCTACTTGTGACAATTTTATATCAACCAAAGCATAGTAGATTCTTTTGCTGTCCCTTATTTTTACATTGTATGCTTCTTTATATTTCAAGTATTTTTTTTATAAATAACATATTGTTGGATTCTGGTTTCTAATCCATTCTGCTCTATGCTTCTGTTTTATGGATGAATTCATCTAATACATAGTTATGATGATTAACCTGTGTATTTTCCTCCATCCTATTTTTCCCTGTTTATCCTTCTTTCTCTCTTTTTTACCCTATTCTTGCTCAAAAGTCTGTTTTGCTTTTGAGCTGTCTTCTTTTATCTGCCCCCTTTCTATCAACCTCTTCCTTCTCTCATTCCTTCCTCACCTACTTCTCTGTTGAGTAAGACAGAATTCTATATCCAGCTGAGTGTGTATGTTATTCCTTTGTTGAAACAGTACTGATGAGAGGTTCATGTTTTGTCTGCCACCCCTTTCATTTTTACCACTGTTGGAAGCTCTTCCTGACACACCTCTTTCATGTTAGATGTTTAGGTTCCCCGTTGTTTATCTCTCACCCTCTTTCTCCCAGTGCATCCCTCTTTCTTACCTCTTAAAGTTTTTTAGGTATCATCACATTATATTCAAATCACACACATGCCCTCTGTCTATGTATTCCTTCTAACTGCCTTAATAATGGTAAAGTTCTTAGGAGTTACAAGTATCATCTTCACATTCAGACATGTAAACATTTTATCTCTTTAGCCTTCTGGAATATCATATTCCAAGCCTTCTGCTCCTTTAATGTGGAAACGGCTAAATTTTGTGTGATCCTGACTATGTCTTTATAATATTTAAATTGTTTCTTCCTGGCTGCTTGCAGTATTTTCTCCTTGACCTGGTAGCTCTGGAATTTCGCTATAGTATTCCTAGAAGTTTTTCTTTTTGGTATCTCTTTTAGGAGGCAATCAATAGATTCTTTCAAAGTCTGTTTTACCCTCAAGTTCTAGGATACTGGGGAAGTTTTGCCCCAGTAACTTTAATAAGTTCTTTTAACGTGATGTCTAAGCTCTTTTTTTAAAAGACTTTCAGGTAGTTCCATAATTCTTAAACTATCTTTCCTCAATATATTTTATGTCAGTTGTTTTTCACATTTTCTTCTATTCCACCCTCCCCCCATTCTTTTGCCTGTGTTTCATTTCTTCTGGATGTCTTATGGAGTCAATGGCTTCTACCTGGCCAATATAATATTTAAGGATTATTTTCTTCAGTGAGATTTTGTACCTCTTTTTCTGTTTGGTCAATTCTGATTTTTAAGAAGTTCTGTTCTTTAGTTAACCTTTGTATTTCTTTTACTATTTGGCCAATTCTGTTTTTAAGGTATTATTTTCTTCAGTATTTTGTGCCTCGTTTACCAAGTTGTTAATTGTCTTTTCTTCATTTTCTTTCTTTGCTTTCATTTATTTACCTAATTTTTCTCTACCTCTCTTATTCGATTAAAGATTTTTTTGTGAGTTGCTTCAAGTTACTTCTTGCTGGATTTCCTTTTTTTGAGAACCAAAGAAAATTCACATTTTATTTAGAATGAAATAAGCTATACAAAAATTGCTTTTCCTCACCAAAAATAACAGTAATATTTTTCTTATTACTTACTCCTAGATAAATCAAAAAATCCTAATTTGCTAGTTCTCTAGGTTAGGTTTACAAGTCAAGACTAAGCATGGAAAAAAGGCAGAATAAACATGAACAAGGTCTGTTTTTTTGATGTTTTTGAGTTTGGCTTCCAGTTTATAGAACAGAATGTTTCATGCATACTTGTGAAAAGTTCATGAAACAGTTACTGTGGAGCCCCAACAGAGGAATGTAAACCACAACAATCACTCATTTATGAGGAACAACATTGAGTATCACTTAAATTTTAAGTGACTTCATTCATTTACATTCACTTGATGAAGTCAGAGTTGACATGAAAATGTGTATAAGGTCATGGTTTGCGATGAACTCTTCTCCAGTATATCTTTTTACTGTCAATGGTACAACATTAAAAATATAGGAGTCAGTGGTCAGTACTGAGCTTCATTTTAACTAAATTTTTTCCCACTTCTCTTCCTAATATTTATTAATTAATTTTACAATAACTAAGAAACCCAAAACCTAATAGTTGGATCCCTTGTAATTTTACAAATTATATGTCCAGAATAAAGTTAACTAAATTATTTCCAAAACAGTGGCTACCAGCCAGAAATCACAAAGAAATGAAATGTAGTATTTCTACTTTTTTGGAAGGTCAATTTTCAAAGAATTTCCATTAGTTTAATAGTAGTTTAACATACAGATTAACCATGGCTAATGAATCCAAATGGAGACCTAAAGGCAAACTTATCTTCAATGATTAAGTGGTCTATCAATATCTCAGGACCTCTCTCTCACCTCTCAATATGTAAATTCAGGGAGAAAAATCTATTTTGGTCAATTTGCTTATGTATTTTCAGTTATCTCTGAATTACTTGTGGGAAGAATTTCTTGGAGGTCCAATTTACTTATGTAGAGTTTGATGTAAGTGTCCACCATTAAATCTAAATCATGTTTTATATCTTTTTATTTTAACAAATACTTTATTAACTTCTGGTTTACATCATTCATTTCCACCAGATTTTTGAGTTATATTTTCCCCATTTTTCCCTACCCACCACCCCAGAATAGCAGTCCGACAAGATATCCCCTTATCCAATCTGCTCTCTCCCATATCTTCTCCCATACCTCTTTTGACTTTGCCATTAGGGCAAGGTGAATCTCTGAGCCCCAATGCCTGCACATCTTATCTCCCAATTACATGCAAAATAGTATTAATAATAGTATTTATATATATTTGAAACATTTAATTTTAAAACTTCAAATTTCAGATCCATTCCCTTCCTCCTTTGTCACCCACTCCCTCTGGGAAGATAAGCAATTCAGTATGTGTTGTACATGTATAGATCATGTTTTATATCAAAGTTTATGTTAAAGCAAAGCCACATTACTTGACTGGTGAACTGTCAAAGTATCCCTCAGGTATGCCTTAAGATATTTTCGACCATTTTCATATTTCTTATACTCAACTTCCATCACTGGGAGTATGCAGAAGACTTTAAGTAATGCATAAACATTAGGAAAATATTTGATATCTAGTAGAAGCAGGGCTTCATAAATTGTTGCTGGAAGCTCAATATCTTTTCCTCTGTGTTTCCATTTCATTCCAACAATGGAGTTCTGCAGAAAGAGCGTCTGAGTTAGGAAGATCGCTTTTGTACATATCAGCATGGTGTTCCTTAGATGTATTAAACATCAGTTGTCCCATGACAAAAGGTGCTAAAGACAAACATTTCAGTGCTTTGAGGTGCTGTTCAGAGAAGCCATCCTTCTGCTCCTGAATGATGTGCTCCACAATTGGGACACTAAGTACTCCTTTATAGTAACCTTTAGATGTCACTTTAGGTTCTAGGTTAGCTTGCTGAGATCTGCAAAATTTTCCAGGAAGTTTAATTTCTATATATAGCTTAGTCACTAAATGTGTGGCTTCCTCAAACCAAAATTCATGATAAACTTCAATAATTTCCATCACTTTGTTTAAAAAATGTAACACTGCTGTCAAACTACTTCCTCCAAAGAAGACATCAGAGGTCTGACCTTGGAGATTCTTCCTAAAAGCTCTTGTAAAAGAAATATGTTTTTTAGACCCTCAACAGTAATAATGACATCAGAATCTATTAATGCACTACTAAGTAAAAATACTTGGCTAGCAAAAAAGTTATCCCATCTAAGAGTTGTGTTGCTGTTTATATTATCTAAACATAAAAGAGGTGCTTGTAAAAGGTCCACTAAAATTTCAAACCATCATGCCTGACTCTCCATTGAGAACAGCAAATCTCCTTTAGTTCATGACCCTTCTTCTCACTATTCTGAAAGACAACAGAGGTAACACTATCAAGTTCCACCAGCAGTTGTGGTGACCAATGAAAAAAAAAAAAGAACAAACATCTTCAGAGACACTCCCACCATAGGAATAGATTTTGCCAACCAGGTGTTTAAGGCCCAGGAGGAACAGAGGGCGTAGGTGGCTTAGGGGTATTTCTCCGAAAGTCTCATGGCCATAACTGTTCTCTTTGGAAAAAAAAACACCTAGAGACAATATAGGCCTTGCCCCAACAGTGCTCCATATTCAGGCCCATTTTTCACTAATAGTGGTGTGAAACTTAACAGCCAAAATTTCAGCATCGGCTTCATGAGGAAGAAAGTCTATGAATTCTTCTCTCAAATTTTGAGAATGGTCCATAAACCTGACTAACACTGGTAAGTGCTTCTCTCTAGCTATATCATCTGTCACGATGTAAAAGAAGTGGGAGTTGCGAGCTTCCCTGAGCTTCTTTTCTCGGATGATGCAGTCTCACAGATCTCCATTTTTTTTTTGCTGGGTCTTAGAGGAGAATAGCATGTTGGCTGATACTGTCTCAAAGTGTTTCTGCAAGACCTCATCACCAGCATTAATTCTACCCTCAAGCAGATCTTGGGAAGTTATCTGGCATAAATATGCCTTCTGGAATTTCTCCACTTTCCTGGCTTAGATGGGTATATTTTGTTTACCCATGAGGATCAAAATTTCAAACAAAGATTTATTGTAATCTTTGTTTTCCTTCTCTGTCTAGTGTTAAAGGTAAGACTTCTTCATCCTGTTGTCCTCCTTCTGCAATTGCATTTTGAGCGCTATTGCTGTTGTTTCTTGATTGGTTTGTTCTTGTTCAGAAGTTTCATCAGTTTTTCTCTCCTTCAGTGACTTGATTTCTTCTTCACTCAACTGCTTTCTTCATGTTCTATGCCTACTATATGGATTGTTCAGATAACTTGTAAGATCAGACATTGAAGGTACAGCATTATATCAGAGAACTCTGCTATAAGGGCTACTTTTACATATCATAGATGTGTCAGGGTGTTTGCACAAAGTCAGTAATGGTTATTGAGTTGATCAGGTGTTTTATCTTCTAAGTCAGCTCTTCTACAATTCTCCACTCACTTTTGGTAGCAGGCTGGTCCCACATGAACCTGAAGGCCTGGGCTGAGCAGTTTCAACCCTGCAGTTTGGCATCATTACCTATCCAGCTGAGATCTCCTCCCCCTGTACCCCCATAGCAGCCTCCTGGTTCCCCCACCCTTGGGAGGCTGGCCCAGCTGGGCTCAGGCTGAGTTTCTTTTCAATTTACATTTTTCTCTTTGAGGTTTTGCTTGTAGCTATTTTGACTTCATCTGAGTTTGTCTCTTGATCTTCCATGTCACCATGGTAGCTTTAAGTTTTTAAATTATTAAAATTTATTTAATCTTTAATTTATGGAATACAACAAGCATTTCCATAAAGATAATATATAAGATTGTACATGAAACTGCAAATCTATTAAATGCAGCATTCTGTTCCTTTTAAATATATAATAAAGTTATCATGTAAATTTCTTTTTTTCCCCTTCTTCCATCCCCCCAAAGATGGCTACCATTAGACACACATGTCTGTGTTATATGTAAAATAATTCTATATACTTCAATGTATCAGTTCTTTCTCTGGACAAAGATAAGTGTCTTCCTTCATATATCCTTTGCATTTAATTTGGGTATTTATTATAGTAAAAAAAGACTTATTTGCTCAAAGTTGTTCTTAAAACAATATTCTTATTACTGTATACAATGTTCTCTTGGTCATAGTAACCCCTATATTCAGGTTGTTTTTGACAGTTCGTCACCCTCTCCCTCTTTTCTCTAGGTTTTCAGGATACCATCCTCCTTTTAAAAATAAGTATTAATTTTTATTTTAAAATAAATAAATTATTTGTAATTTATTTATTAAATCATTTATATAAAATATAAATAAATTTATAAAATATATTATAAATAAAAATATAAATAAATTTATAAAATATTTCTATAAAAATATAAATAAATTATTAAATAAATTAATTAAAATAAATAAAATATTTATTTTAACATTCTTTTTTTAAATTGAGTTACAAATTCTCTCCCTCCCTCTCCCCTCTCCCATACTACTTGAGAAGGCAGGTAATATATTGATTTTACTTGTGAAGTCATGCAAAACATTTTCATATTACACATTTTGTAATTAATACAATTAACTTAATACAAAAACAAGGAAAATAAAGAAAATAAAGAAAGCAAAAAAAAATGTATGCTTCACCCTATGCCCATTATAAAGTGACTTTCTATTGCATCTAGGATTAAACAAAAAATTTTCTGTTTGGCATTCAAGACCTTTCATAACCTAACCCCTTCTTCCCTTTCCAGTTCTCTTACACCTAATTCTATGCCACATACTTTTCAATCCAGAGACACTGGTCTCTTGTTTTCCATTGAACAAAACCATCTCTTTGTTCCAGTCATTTTCTCTGAGTGTACCTCCCTACTTATCATTTCATGTTATCTTCCCTGGCTTCATTTAAGTCTCAGCTAAAATCTTACTTTCTCTCACAACTCCTCTTAATTCTATTGCCTTTCCTCCATTAAGAATTTCCTATTGGGGTGTCTAGGTGGCGCAGCGAATAGAGCATGGGCCCTGGAGTCAGGAGAACCTGAGTTCAAATCCAGCCTCAGACACTTAACACACACACACACACAAAACTAGCTTTGTGACCTTGGGCAAGTCACTTAACCCCAATTGCCCTGCCCTCCCCCCTCCAAAAGAAAAGCAAAAAAAAAAAAAGAAGAATTTCCTATTATGTTACCATTCAGTTGTATCTGACTCTTTATAACCCAAATTGGAGTTTTCTTGGAAAAGATAGTAGAATGGTTTGGCATTTTTTTTTTACATTTCATTTTACAGATGAGGAAACTGAGGCAAACAGGATTAAGTGACTTGCCCAGGGTAATATAGCTAGTAAGTATATGAGGTCAAATTTGAACTCAGATCTTCCTGACTATAAGCCCAGCATACTATATCCACTGCACCACCTAGATGCCTATTTCCTATTTTATATCTACATATATGTATGTAAATATATATTTATAAGTATATATACACTTATGTATATGTATATACACAAACATACATATATTATAATATATAAATGTGTAATATATGTTATAAATGCTAGTTATTATCATTAAAACAGTAATAAATAAATATTAACAGACTAATTAAGATCTGATGTATAAAAAATATTAGCATTCATGGAAAACTGCTACTAAATGGATACATCTATCCAGTTCAGCAAAAGTAAAACAAAAATCACATTTTTTTTTCTAAAAGTCCAAGGAGCTTAGAACCATATAAGGATATCTGTCATTGTAATTTTTCATTTAATAATATAACCCTTGTGTTTTAAATGATCAAAAAGGAAGAAAAATAGTAGAACTAAGTTCCTTTGTGGGTGGCAGGGGATGTGGGGGTAGAGGAATTTAAAGGCTTCTAAGAGTCTGATATTTCTAATAACATACTGCAGTTGGTGGTGGATATTAAATTGACAAGTAGCCCATAGAACAAATACTGATTCAGAGAACAAATGCCAATTTGTCAAGGTGCCATTGGATGTTAAATTACTTAGACATTAAGTGGGCTTATGTCATTTGCTGCATCCTCTTGAAAGTTGAGACATTATTAATAGAGTTGCTTATTTCTGAGGGCCAATGAATAAATAACATTTCCAAAAAAATGAAAGAAATTTCTGGTGACTGGCAGACTTAAGAATGAACAAAATTAACAGGCTTAAGAATGAAATTTCTGCTAACATCTGCAGCAGGTAAATTCAATAATCGGGATCCTGTTTTCCTTTGTAGAGACAATGCTAATAATTTTGTTTGAAGCAAAGCTCTCCTGCCTTAATTAGATTCATTAGAGCTGCTGAAACAAATGATAATGTGTTTGAATTTCCATAAGTATGTTTAATCAAAGAGCCATAGCACACTCAGAAGAGAAACCTCATGAAGACCAGAATTCTTGATAATAGCCCCTCCCTGCCAGTAGCCCAGGGACCTAAACCGTGAGACCAGAGACAAGGGCCTGTTCCCTCAATCAACAACATCTGGGGAAGAAAATCTTAGGGAGAGCACATGCCCAAACACCAAGTTTCTACATTATACATTGAACTTTATGGAAGATTAACTCTTCAAATCCCTGATGTGATTAGTTCTGTTGAGAGAGCTTCTCACACCAATCTATCCCCTGCTCTACTGGTTACCCAGTTCCAGCATTATAGTCTCACCATTTGAAGTACAAGAGATATACCTTCTCTAGAACCTTTGTCACACATTAAAACCACCTAACTCTCCCTCAGTCCCACTTTAATCAGTTCATCTATTGCCTGGATCATTATGTTGAGGCTTTTGAAATGTCTACTCTGTTGTCTAGAAATCCCCCTACATCCCTAAAATTTCCAACTGATATTTTTTTTCCATCTCCTTAGATTAAGAGAAAATATAACTTCCCCCTCAGGATACCATACCCATTATATAAAAGCATTTCTTGATGGTCACTCCTCTTCCTGTTTCCATGACTCAGAAGGCCAGGACAATGAGATTTAGACTATATCTTGCATCACTTCATGCCTCATTAACATTCCTCAGTAACATTTCCTCTTTTGAATTCAATTCAATCTGTTTGGATTGAATCTCTCACCATCCTGCTGATGCTATCTCTTGAACCTCTAGGTAATATACTTCCCCTCACCTCTTCAGTGAGTTTACAAATAAGATCATGGTCTCCTTAACTACATCATTTATCATTATACTTAGGGATTTCATACCATTTCAGTTTCCCAACTTTTTCAATTTCAGTAAACTCCTTCATCCAACTTCAGTTGTACATCTGCATAGCTATATCTTAGTAATCACAATCACACCTTATTCAGAATCTAGAACTTCAAGAATTTCCATTTCCAGGTATTACCGCCTATTCTATTTCTCTCACTCTTTAAAATAAAACAAAACAAAAATAAGCCTGTTGTAACCATCTATTCCCCAAATGGTCCAATTTCTTTTTTTTTTCTCCCATACTTTCTCTGAGTTCATTTGCTTTCATGCTTAGGATGCTTTGTCACTAGGATTACTAGTCTAGAATTCCTTGCTTCTCTGAATCTTTTACCATTCCTGACCTGAAAATCTTTATAGCTAGATAATCCCTATTTGATCTCTTTCTTCCTGGTTGAGGAGTCCTGAGAATCAATGAGGAAATTAGGAACTTGAGCTAATTTTGACCACTAAAATTCATGATACAAGACCTCATCTAGGGTCTTGCTGCTGCTCAGGGTCTTTCCATACTATTCTTATTGACCTCTGATAGAACTTATTAATTCATTCACCGAGTATTTAGTAGTACTTATTAAATGCTAAGAATTATACTACTCACTAGGGTTATAAAGACTGAAAAACAAACAACATTCATAAGATCGTAGATTTAGAGCTTAGCAGACCTAAGGGTCCATCTGACCAACCCCTTCCTTTTAAGATGAGGAAAACTAAGGCCCAGAAAGGCTATATCACTTTCCCAACATCACATGAGTAGTAAAAATAGGAGAGGTAAGATTTGACAGCTCTCTTCTCACTGTTTCACATTCCCTCTCTGTTCCCCTTAGTTGAGGACTCAACTTTGTGCCTCCAAACCCTCCCACTCTGCTACATCCCCTCTCTGGAAGGAGCTAACAACAAATACTCCATTCTTTTCTTCTTCCCTGGAGCCAGTAATCTACTATCTACTAATCTCCCCTGTCTCCTCCCTCCAATTTACAATGTATGTCCTAGATCACTTTCTAGAGAAGACTGGAATTTGAGGTAATCTAGTCAAAGATAGCCTCAGATGACAAACACTAACTAATAGGTAGATGGTGGTATCACAGAGAGTCATTCTGAAGTTAGAAGGAGCAGAATGTTCAGGTGGAAAGATAATGAGTTTAGAATCCCTTCTCCACTCCTTAAATGCCCGCAGGCACATCATCCCATCTAACCTCCTCTCAAATCTTACATATGATATCCCTGTCCCTCACTAATTCTTCTACCTAACTCTCTGATCCTATCTTACCTGCCTCCCCCAGGACCTTGCCTCAGCAGCGACATCTTATTTCTCAAGCCTTCAGTCTCTTCCTTGCCACAATATTCCTTCCATCTGCATACATGACCAGGTTTTCTTAATTACAAGAATGCCTTCCATAGACCTGTATCGTCCATTTAGTGCTTTCATTGCAGGATTGTTGTGAGGATTAAATGATATAATATCAGTAAAATGCTTATCACAGTCCTTGGTGTAGATGAGGCACTAAAATGAGTATTCCCTTCTCCCCATCTAGTTCTGTCTGCTCTTTCTCCTCTTTGTCACAGATAAACATTTTAGAAAAGTTAACTATATTTCCTTTCTACCCACTCTTTCCTTAATCCTTAGAAGTTGGGACCTTTTCCTTGATCGTGAATCAAATCCCATATTTGAACTGCTTTCTTGAAAGTTACTCTTGATCTCCAAATCACCAAACACAATGCCTTTTACTGTAACAATTCTTCTTTTCCTCACTGTACCTTTTGATCCTACTGACTAACCCCTCCTCCAAAAATATTATGGCTTCATGGTTCTCTTTTTATGTCAATAATCACTCCTTTGTCTTTTGCTGGTTCCTTGGTCTGTCCTTTGCCTTTATTCCATAGTAATCTTGTTAACTCATATAGCTGGATGACACCAATTCTGTATCTCTATTATGAGTTTCTTGAGACACATTTTGAAATGTTTGTAGGATATATCCAACTGGATACCCATGTCCCAAATTAAGTTTATTATCTTTCCACCTGAATATGTTCCTCCTTCTGATCTCACCATTACTCTCTGTGTGATATTAACATGTATCTATTATTTGATATTTGTAATTTGAGGTGATCCTTTGACTTTTTCCTCCTCACCTTTCACTTCTTTTATATTAATTCACTTAGCAGGACTAGTCCAGCATCTTTTGCCCTATACTTTCCTCTATATTCCAGTTAACTCATTACCACCATTTGGTTTTTTAATTAGTCTCCTTATCTGTTATCTCAACTCACTCTCATCTCTCTGTAATATATTCATTCTACAAGAATAAAATTTTAGGTGCATAGATCTGGTTATGTCACTTTGATCAAACCATTTCTGTGGTATCCAATTGAATTTTTTTTAAAGCAATTGGGGTTAAATAACTTGCTCAAGGTTACATGGCTAGTCATTATTTATGCGTGGGTGCTCATTTTCTGAGGCCGGATCTGATCTCGGGTCATCCAAACTCCGACGCTGGCGCTCTTACTCACTGCGCCACCTAGCCGCCCCTTTAGGGCAATTGGGGTTAAGTAACTTGCCCAAGGTTACACGGCTAGGTTTTTGTTTGTGTGGATTAAGTGTCTGAGGCTGGCTCCGAACTCAGGTCCTTCTGACTCCAGGGCAGGCGCTCTATTCACTGCGCCACCTAGCCGCCCCTACCCAATTGAATTTTGAATAAAGTTGAATTTTTTTTTGTTTTGCATATGAAATCATCTACCACAAGCTAATATATTATTGTTTTCTATACATCTTTGTTTCAGAAAACTAGACAAGTGACCCACAACCTTATATTTCTTATCAACTTTGGGCATATGATAAAAGAAATCCCTCTGATTTTATTTTTATTTCCTTCTCCAAAAATTTATGAGCTATGTTTCATTTAGTTGCATCTTTTTTTGGTTTTGTTTTCTGTTTTTATATGCCATATTTTTATAACCATATTGATATGGTTCAATTCCTCAAGTAATATATGAATTCATTGATCATTGGACAAACACCCTACAGTAGTAGGATTATTAATTAAGTTATGTCTCTAGCAGGTCTAAACAACTGAGTTTTTTTTTCCCCCAAGCACTTTTAGTCACCATCACTGTAGAAGCAGAAGCAAGGATACTGCATGAGACTGAAAATAATTTTCTATTTTTCTTTGTTTCATGGGTTGAGAATATGAAGGGATATGGTAGGAGTCTTTAATTATTTGAAGATGTATCATGCAAAGAAAAAGAATTAAACTCATTTTTCTTGGTTCTTAGAAAAATGTGTAGAATTAGCAGAGAGACAAATTGTGGAAAAATACATTTACATGTATATGTGTATGCATGTATACAGCCATATGTGTGTGAGTTTGTTGTGAGTGTGTGTGTGTGTGTGTGTGTGTGTGATAGAGATCCACAGCTTAGAGACAGAGAATTTTCAATTTTCTTAACAATTAGAGTTGTCTCAAAATAGAATGGCCTGCTGTCAGAGATATTGAATTCCATATCACTGAAATGGAGATTTAAGATCCATTTGTCAGGAATATTGCAGAGCTTATTCCTTTTTTAACTACAGGTAAGAGTACAAGAATTTTGAGATGCTTTCCTTCTCTGAGATTCTGATATTCTGAGTTGGAAGGATTAGCCTGTTTGCACTGCCACTAGATGGTGCTCACACATGGCTAGTTTGGTGTTTCCCAGCTGTTGTTCTCTGGCAAAAACGTTACTAGACAACAAAAAGTTTACAACTAAAGCATCTTAACTTTTAAAAACACATTCATTTAGCAAACTGCTTCCAACCCTCTTGCCTTCATCCTTATTCTCTCTTTTTTCTTTGTCTCCTGCTTTCTGTATCCCTGGGTTGTAGTGAGTCTGCCACAGAGAATTTAGATATTTTATTATTCTGCAGCACTATTTGTATTAGGAAACAATGATTTAGGCTTTTGGTCTTTTCTTCTCCAGATTGTAGGTTCTATCAGCCTCAATGTTAAGCAAATTAAATGTGTCATAAAAGTGGCAACATGTAATTTTGCAGCTTTCATAACTAGTTCTTTGTACAGTAAATATTAGAAACTGAAATATCCCTCAGAATAATTTTTCTTTGAAAAAAATTAGACAGGTTTAAACAAGAAAGAACTCTTAACAAGCATCTTTCAGGGATCAGTGTAGACTTTGGATTTTAAAGCATTGAAAAAGTGATGGTTCTGGGGAAGAATGGAAGATTAGGTCTTTTTGAAGAGAGAAATGTAACCTTTCTCATAACTGCAACGATCTCTCCAAACAAGTTACCGTTTTTTTCTTTTCTGATATAATGGTTACTTAAAACAATACTATACTCATCTTTTGGACAAAAATCTATAAAATGCCCAGTTCTAAGGTTTGTATCTCAGTTCCCATATTTTCTGTTGCAACATCATGGCTTAAACAGCAGTCAGCTGTGTTAGGATTCACAGGATTGGCATAAATTAGTTAATAAATACTTGTCCTGAGCTGCTTTCAATTATATCTGGATTTTGATTGTCACAAATATTTTCTCTATCTCTGCCCAACATTCTTTTTAAACTGAACTCACCAGGTTCAACAGTGTCCTTACTCTTATTCCATGACCTTTCTATCTCATCAAAAAGAAGACCATTAGTTTGCTTTATGACCATATTCCTCATTTCCCCTGGTTATTGACAGACAGGGCTGTTGAAGTTGTCAGACATTTTTTCAGAGTTTATGAACAAATTCCAGATAAGCACAGAATAGTTTGAACAGATAAACAATACCATCGTCTCCAGTTCTCCAAAACTTATGCCAGAACTCAAAAGTTTGAGTTGTGCCATGGAAATAAGTCCATTAGATTCTACAGATAAGCTAATGGCAATACCAGGTTCTGTTCATGGCTCTTTACTTTTCTCTTAAAAAACAAGAAAATGATACTTCTTCCTCCTTCAAGCACCTTTGTTTTTGATAAGCTATCACTAACCTAGGACACAAAGTGCCAAAGAATTATGTGAACCCCCAAAATACCAGTTTAGACTCAATTTTTTTCTTTTCTTTTCAATAGTATTTTATTTTTCCCCAATTATATGCCAAGAGAATTTTTTGCATTCATTTTTACAAGATTTTGAGTTCCAATTTTTTCTCCTTCCTTCCCTCCCCTCCCCTCTTCCTAAAATGGTAGGGAATTTCATGTAGGTTATATATGCAATTGTGTAAATCATATTTCCATATTAGTTGCTGTTGTGAAAGAAACAAATCAAAAGAAAAAAAATATGTTAAGTGGAAAAAAAGTTTGTTTTGATCTTCATTCTGAGTCCATCAGTTCTTTATATGGATGTGTATAGCATTTTCCATTGAGTCTTAGATCACTGTGTTGCTAAGAAGAGCTAAGTCATTCATAGTTAATCATTACAAGATATTGCTTACAATGTTTTCCCCTAAATTTCCAATATTTTATCACCACAAAAAAGGCTGCTATAAATATTTTTGCATATCTAGGTCCTTCTCCCTTTTTTTATGATCTCTTTGGGATAATACCTAGTAGTGGTATTGGTGGATCAAAGTGTAGGCACAGTTTGCTTACCCTTTGGGCATAGTTCCAAATTGCTCTCCAGCATGGCTGGATTGGTTCACAGTTCTACCAACAGTACATTGGTTAGACTCAGAATTTCTGAGCAAAGTTAGAGGTTTCTTGTATATATACCTTTCAGAGAACAGCTTCCATTTCTACTCAGTTTTATTCTTTGGTAAAATAAGTCTTGAATTCGAAATGACCAGTGGTTAATCCCATCTACCTCTCCATCCCTTGGCAGTGAGGGTTTTGAAACCCCATATACAATGGATATTTCAGTCACTCATGTACCAGACTAATATCATCTGGGTTGTTGTTGTCATGGTGGTGGTAGTTGTAGGCCTCCATTCTTATCATACAATGTCATTTACTCTTTCCTTCTCTGGGCTCATTAGGAAAAAGTAAACTCCTTGACAGCAGGGCCTGTGCCTTCCTTTGTATCCTCAGAACTTACCACAGTGCCTGGGATATATTTAGAGCTAAATGTTTGTTATCTAGAATGACTGACTCACTCAGGTAAGAGTTGGTTCAGTATCCAATTCAAAATCTAAGTCGCAAACAGAAGTAATACATAAATATTAGCTCTTGTTGCTGTAGCATGCCTGACTTCTGTCTCATGAAAATGTTTTCCGTAGGAAGCTTTCAAAATTCAAATTAAATTTCTGAAAGTGCTTGTTTTTACAGAAATAAAAAGTAATTCTGTGTTGTTATTGTTGGACCAAAATGAATGCAAAACATGAGAGTGTTGGTAATAAGAATTAGTGATGTTGCTCTATCTGTTCTTAATAACTCTACATTGTTTACTTGAATGAGAGAACAAAATTGGAACCTGAGGCTGGTCAATATCATATATCTCTTTCAAATCTACTCAGATCAGGGAATCCTGAGAGCAGCTTTATAACTTGTTATTCTCAAACATGGGTTAGGCAGCATAAAGGGTGGGGAGGAAGAAGGAGATTATGGGATACAGAGATGAGGACATTATGAAAAAAAAAATACTAAGTAGGTGAAGGATTCCATCATGGGTGTGTGGATGAATAGGACTGAAGAGGAAAGGAAATTGCAGGGATGGAGGGCTAGAGAGAGTGCAGTCACGTTTCTTCTAAATTTCAGTGCTCCTAGTCAAAGACCTGACTGCCTCAGCCTAAGCACAACTCTACACGTGAGGCTGATATAATTCATGTATTGCAGTTGTTTATCAGTCATGTCCGACTCTTCGTAACCCCATTTGGGGTTTTCTTGGCAATGCTACTGGAGTGATTTGCCATTTCCTTCTCCAGCTCATTTTATAGATGAGGAAACTGAGGCAAACAGGGTTAAGGGATTTGCCCAGGGTCACACAGTTAGTAACTGTCTGAGGCTAAATTTGAATTCAGGGCGAGGAGTCTTCCTGACTCCAGGAAGAGTGTGCCATCTGAGCTGCCCAAATCCATGTATTACTACCTCCATTTTGTCTTAACAAATTTATATTTGATGTATTAATCCTGTGGGAATTATTCAATTCAATCTGACCCAATTCATTCTTTTTGAAAAATCTAATAATATTTTTCAATTACATATAAAAACAATTTTAACATTGCTCTTAAAAATTTTTGAGTTCCAATTTCTCTCTCCCTTTCTTTTCCCTCTCCCATTCCTGAGAACAGTAGGCAATCTGATATAGGTTATACATGTATAATCAGAAGGAGTAAATGGTAAGAATGCACCATACTGAAGATGACCCAATTCATTTTTTTTAAACAAATGCTTTATTAACTTCTGTTTTACATCATTCATTTCCACCAGATTTTGAGTTACAATCATTCCCCCCCCCATTATTCCCCTACCCAACCTCCCAGAATAGTAATCCCACAAGATATCACTTCCTCCAATCTGCTCTCTCCCATACCTTCTCCCATACCCCATCGACTTTTCCATTAGAGGAAGGTGAATCTTTGTGTCCCAATGCCTGCACATCTTATCTCCCTATTACAAGCAAAAGAGTATTAATAATAGTATTTATATATATTTGAAACATTTAATGTTATGACCTCAAATTACAGATCCATTTCCTTCCTCCCTTGTTGCCCATTCCCTCTTGGGAGATAAGTAATTAAGTATATGTTGTACATGTCTAGCTATGCAAAACATTATCATAGTAGATATATTGTACAAGGCTGCTTATAATTCCCTCCCATTCATCCCACCCCCCACCTGGTCCATTCCCTACATGATCCTGTCCCTCTTTTATAGTGGGTACTTCCAACCTCCCCTCACCCCAAGGATGCCCTCCCATCCATCATCCCTCCTCCCATCCCCCTTACCCCTATCCTGCTGCAGGTTGAGATATCCCATTTACTATGTATGTCATTTTCTCCCTGAACCAAATTCAGTTTGAATGTGGTTTTGCCTTTTTAGCCTTCCTTATTCTCCCCCTCTTTTGCAACCACTTCCCCTTGCTTCTTCTGCATGGGATAGTTTACACTACCCTGTCTCCCCCCATCTCCTCTTGCCACTTTCCTCTCTCACCTCATAATTTCATCCCTTGAGTATTCTCCCTTCCCAACAAATTCAACCTATGCCCTCTATCCATATATAACTGTAACCATATACACACATTTACATATGTATTCATATGACCACACACCCTTCTTCCATTATTTTCATAGTGAGAAAGATATCATCAGTCACAGTTATCGCTTTTCCATATAGGAATGTAAATAGTTCAACTTTGATAAGTTCCTTTTGATTTCTTTTTCCTGATTACCTTCTCAGGCATCTCTTCCTTCTTGTGTCTGGGTGTCAAATTTTCTATTCAATTCTGGTTTTTTCCTCAAGAATGCTTGAAAGTCCTCTATTCCACTGAAGACCATATTTTCCCCTGAAACAAAATACTCAGTTTTGCTGGGTAGGTGATCCTTGGGTTCATTCCCAGTTCTTTTGCCCTCTGGAATATCATATTCCATGCCCCTCGATCCCTCAGTGTAGAAGCTGCCAGGTCCTGGGCTATTCTGATTGTGTTTCCACAATATTGAAATTGTTTCTTCCTGGCCGCTTGTAGTATTTTCTCCTTGATCTTGGGATTCTGGAACCTGGCTATAATATTTCTGGGAGTTTTCTTTTTGGGATCTTTTCAGGAGGTGATCGGTGGATTCTTTCAACCTCTATTTTGCCCTCTGGATCTAAAACATCAGGGCAGTTTTCCTTGAGAATTTCTTGAAGGGTGATTTCTAGGTTCTTTCCTTGATCATGGCTTTCAGGTAGTCCAATACTTTTTAAATTGTCTCTCCTGGATCTATTTTCCAGGTCAGTGATTTTTCCCATGAGATATTTCACATTGCCTTCTAATCTTTCGTTTGTTTGGATCTGCTTAACAGCATCTTGATTTCTCATAAAGTCATTAGCTTCCATTTGCTCCAGTCTAACTCTGAAGGAATGAATCTCCTCAGTGAACTTTGAGATTCTTTTTCCATCTGGCAAATTCGACTTTTTAAGGCATTCTTCTCCTCATTGCCCTTTTGGGCCTCCTTTGCCATTTGAGTTAGTCTATTTTTTAAGGTGTTGTTTTCCTCAGTCAGGCTGTTGACCCTCATTTCATACTTTTCCTGCATCCTTCTCATTTCTCTTTCCAATTTTTTCCTCCACTTCTCTTATTTGATTTTTAAAGTCCTTCTTAAGGTCCTCTATGGCCTGCAACCCGCTCATGTTTTCCCCTGGGGCTTTTGGAGCAGGACTTCTGACTTCACAGTCCTTTTCCTGCTCTATGCCCCCAAAATAGGAGTCTAGGGTTGCATTTTTCTTTTTCCTCCAATTCATTTTTGATAACTACATTTTTGCATACATAGTCTTTCTACCTTACCATTATCCTTTCATTTTGCCTACTTTTCCACCTACTTCAATGTAATATTTTTAATTCATTCCATATGAAACTTAAAATGAATAACCACTAAAGGCATAATTTTCAGTAATTAATGATCTTATATAAACACAGAAACTTTATTGAGGCAGAACCTGATGAATATTTCTCATCGTCTAGAAAGATTTGGTCAGTCAGTGATCTAAATATCCATCCTATAATACATTCATTTCCAACTCTAAAATTAGGAAATTTAACTCACTTTCAATTTTACCTATTAAAATATGATCATTTTGGTGCTCAGAAAATTCTCAAGCTAAAATGTGATGTCACTGTCTATAATTTAGATAATACATGTAATTATACAGTTGTTCTCTTCATTTCAAGGGGAAAAAGGGGTTAGACTAAAACCTAGCATTTTAAAATCACATAGAGTCTTCAGTACAAACCTTTTGAATGTTTTTAGTCCGGAAGTATTTGTATATTCTAGTAAAAGTAGGGGACAAAAATAAAAGAAGATATTTCTACATTTACCACTTCCTGCCTCCCTATCCCCTCAGTTGTCCTGCCTATAAAGAAAAACTCTGACTTAGATTCACAGATTCCTTTTAAGTCCCTTACTCACTAAGTTAATGCATCAAAAAATGATTTGTAATATTCCTCTAAAACTTATTGCTGATTTATTTTATCTGTACCCTGAAACACATAAAAAATAAAGAAACATGAGTTTCTACATTTTTTAACATTGCTTCTAAATACTGTAAAGAAACATCTTGGGAACTAGCTTCACAGCTACTAAATAAACTTGCCTTCTCTTTTATGAGCACAAGAGACCATGCACTTTTATTACAGGGAAAAAAATATTTGAATCAACATAACAGAGAAAAACAAATGTAAATATTATGAAATAACAGTACATGTTACAAAAAGTAAATATGTATGGACTGCCCTCATGTTTTATTATAGGTGTTATCCTATAGGGATATCTGCTAATAAAAAAAAAAAAGAAAAAAAGCTATAGTAATAAAATATTTTAAGTTGGCTGTAAGAGGAATAGTGAGCTACTGACCTCTAGTTGAAGAGAATAAGATAGCTATTTTACTCCAGTCAACTTATGAAAATATATTTTCTTGCTGCATACAGGTTTCCTAAGTCTTAGTCAGTTCTGACTAATGGAGGACAGAGAAACCATTCATACATTCCTGGAATCTCATTTACACCACTTATAGCAAACAAGGAAAATGTTATTATTTTTAAATCTATTTTTTCTCCTTAAGAGAGCCCTGCTTTTTAAAATTGATGTTAGGCTTTTATGTTGTCTCCATATAAACCAATTGATAGGTAAACTGAGTGACCCACAAAGGAATTTAGAAGACTTATTGGCAAGTACTTCTATCTGATGTTTGCTACTGAAAAAACATCTCCATGGAGGTGCATGTCCCCTTTGAGACATCTTATTTGTTTTTTATAGCTCCGTGGAAGAAAACATTTGGCTAATGTTACACTTGTAAATAAAGATATTTTTTCCCACTTAGGAAAGTAACCATGGAAAGTCAGGAGCAACAATATTAAAAACCAATTGGAGTAGCCTTATTCAACCTTTAAGTAAAATTTCCTGCTGGCAATTCAGTAGCTCCACTCATACATCAAGAGTATATCTCCCTATAGATTTAAGAGTCACCTGGATTTGGGGCAGCTAGGTGGCCCTGGAGTCAGGAGGACCTGAGTTCAAATCCTGGCTCAGACACTTAACGCACAAAAAAGCTAGCCGTGTGACCTTGGGCAAGTCACTTAATTCCAATTGCCCTACCTTCCCCCACCTTCAAAAAGCAAAAAAGAAAAAAAGTAACCTGGATTCATTAAATAGAATTAATCCACAATTTTTTACTCTCTTCTATTCTGCCCATATCTGTATCCATTCAGTTGCCAAGTCTTATTGATCCTACCTCATGCACATTTTTTCCCATCTGGCTCCTTTTTCTGACTCACACCACAACCACCAACAAATCCTGGCCTTCCATGTCTCTCTACTGGACTACTACAACAACCTCCTAATTGGTCTCATCTTTCTAGCATTAGGGGGATCCATCATATCAATCAAAGGACTTTTTTATTATAATTTTAAATTAAAACTAAAATTTTCATCCTATATTTTATTTCCCTTACATATGTATCTTTAAAAATGTACTGCTCCAATGATTACAGTTAGATCTTTTGAAATGTTCTTAAATTCCAGTCCTTCTAGTGTTAGCCTATCCCTTTTTCAATCAATCCTCAGCATGGCTGTCAAATTGATATAGTTATAAAGTATAGTTCTGATTATTTCATGACTCTTCTCAAGCAGTTTCAGTGTCTCTCTATGGCCTTAAGAATTAAATCCAAAATCCTTTGTCATTTAAAGTCCTTAACCATCTGATGACTCCAGGCTATCTTTTAAGATATACGTAATCACACACTGGAACTTCCTTCTCCCCTGCCTCTCACATATTCTGTACAATAGGGCAGCTATGTAGTGTGGTGTATAGAGTGTCAGCTCTGAAGTCAGAAAGACCTGAGTTCAAATCTGACCTCAGATACATTCTAGATGGGCGAGCCTGGGGAGATCATTTAACCCTCTTTGCCTCAATTTCCTCATCTGTAAAATGAGATGGAGAAGGAAATGCAAACCACTCTGGTATCTTTGCCAAGAAAACCAATGAAGAGTCAGACATAACTGAACAACATGTAAAACTAGACTGATTATTGTTTCTAATACAAACTACTAAACATCCCAACTCTGGGCCTTTGAATAGGCTATTGGCCGTGGTGAGAATGCTTTTTCTCTACACCCATATCTCTTATAATCTATGACTCCCTTCAAATCTCCTGATGTTCTGAACTATTATTGCCTCTCAGTCCCTGTGTATTTATTTTTTATTTATTTATCTGTGAATATGTAAGCATGTAGAATGTAAACTCCTTCAAAGTAGAAGCTATCCTGAATCCATCCATTCTTTCATTTATGTATTTATTTTAATTTGTATCCTCATCATCTACTTTGGTGTCTGGCACATAGTAGAGGCTTAACAAATTTTTGCTGATTGATTATAACAATAAATAATGATTATAAAATTATATTTATATGGCTTTCTTCCCAAGGTACTGAAAACCTTTTCATGGTATATCATTGTGATTCTTTTCAAAACATCTTTCAAATTGCTACAGACAGGCATGAGCCTGTTGTTAGCAGATTGATAGCTGATTCTCATCATGGAAGGAAGTTTTCACATGAAAATTCTGTATAGTAATGAAATCATAGATTTTTTTTATCATGACCACCTTTGTTTTCTTCATATTAGTTTTTTTTTTTTGGTTTGTTTCAATATCTTATGTTCTTTCATATGTTCCTTGGATATTGGTTCCTTCTCCCTCAAAATTGAAGGCAGAAAATGCATTTAGGGCAGAGAAGTTGCTATTGGCACTTAGGACTCATGCTTTAGGTTCAATTCATTTCAGTCCTTTATAATGAAGGAATTTTATATATCAAAAAGTTTTAAGAACCTGGAACAAGATGGTTTTGGTTTTAGCTATTTTTTAAAAAATAATAACCTATGCATTGGGCAGCATTTGAACTATATATATGTATATGTACAAATAAATACATATGCATATATATGTATGTATCAATACATACAAACATATATACACATATACATATTTACATAGATTAGCACTTCTGCATTTAACTTTGAGAATAACTGCCTTCTTTAATAATTTTCATCTATAATTTTCTCTAAAAATTAAATTTTGACTAAGTAATGAAGAGGGGGAGCAATGAGCCTGAGGAACTCTTGCTGCAAGGATTTTACATTAGACATGATTTACCAGTTAATTATTATTATTATTATTTTGCTTTTTGGAGGGCAGTTGGGGTTAAGTAACTTGCCCAAGGTCACATGGCTAGGTTTTTGTTTGTGTATGCATTAAGTGTCTGAGGCCGGATCAGAACTCAGGTCCTTCTGACTCCAGGGCTGGCGCTCTACTCACTGTGCCACCTAGCCGCCCCTACCAGTTAATTATTTACAATATTTTGATGACTTTCTCTAAAATGATAGACTTAGACACATCTGTATAGCACTATGGGTCTTTTACTTATCTGAAACCAAGTGTGCAATTTTGTGAGTTAATTTTTCTATAAAAGTATCCATTATGGAATTGGTGACTTTCTGATCGATTGTGAATGATGTAAAAATATTGAGAAATATGTGTTCAGGAAGCAGTCAGACATTAGGAAATGTTTTTAATTCTTAAGACTGGGTATTGATTCCTGCAGTAAAATAACATCACATATAGCTATTTTTCTTGATAAATATTAATCATTACAAATGTGTGTGGGAGTGTTGGTATAATATATTTATTCTTGGAATAAGTTCTGAAAGATTAGAGAAGATTGCAGATCTTTATATATTAGGGACCCATTTTCTCAAAAAGGACATCTGTTAGTCACTAAAAGCAAATCTTTTATATTCACCAAACTGAGATGACCTTGACAGCTGTGGATACAGATGGACATCAGATTAAATTGACTGCCAGATGAAGTGTCCCAACCTCTCACTTATTCTCTGAGTCCATGACCAATAAAGCTCAGCTATAGGAAATACACAACCGTGTAGACTATTCCATATCTCCTCATTGCTCTTGCTCCAGTGTTAATCAGCTCCCAACAAACAAGTGTGATAATTCTAATAATTAACTAGCATATTCATTTTAGTGAAACAGATACTACTATACTCACAAATGAACTTATAACACTGTGTCTATGTGATATCTGTGTGCATATATGAATGTATACATATTTGAAAAAAATGTAGCCATTTCTCTTATTATACCTAATTTTTTACTTGTCTCAGTCCCCATTAGACTATTAGTTCCTTGAGGGAAAGGATTATTTTTAGCCTTTGTTTGTCTCCCCAGGGTATGGCTTGTAGTATTGTAAGAGAGATTTATAGCTGGAATAGATCTTAGGAGCTACTGAGTCCAAGTTTGTAATTTTGCAGAAGAGGAAACTAAGGCCCAGAAAGTTTATATGACTTATCTAGGGTCATTTAGCTAGTAAGGGTATATGCATAATGCCTTTTGATTGACTGACTAAAGTAAAAATAATTGATACACATGGAAGAATTCCATCAAATGTGCAATATATAAGTTTGATAGTAGGACGAATTCAACCAAATGGCTATTTTCATTTGTTGTTTTTTTAGAGTATTTAATGAAAATCATTTGAGAAGTGAGGGATCAGCACTGATTTCAGGAATACTATTAATTTATGAAGTTCATTTGTTTCCAAGTGTATAATATAGTCCTAAAAATAAAAATCTAATTCATGATAATTAAACTTATGGTACATCAGATAGAGATTGAGATGAACTAAAGAAATCTGTACATGCCTAAGCAAGAGGATAAGGGCTGGAGTAAGAAGCATATGCATTCCATGAACCAGCCTTTAAATTCATTACATCTGTAACATTACTAACAACATGAGGTCTCTATGATTTTTCAATAATTTGGTACAGATTATTTTAGTTCATCTCAATCTCAATCTGATGTACCATACGTTTAATTATCATGAATTAGATTTTTACTATTTTAGATAAAATGAAAAAAATATGAAGGATATTGTTTAATTCATGAAGGTAATATTTGTTAGAATTTTCAAAACTTCTTAGGATACATGCATGCAGGCATTCATGCATGCATATATGTACACAATTTTTTTACACTAGACCTACAATTTCTAACTAAGCTTACAATTTTAACTAGACCTACAATTGATATAGAAAAGTCCGAATGAGGAAACTCTACTAATATATTTCAGGATCTATTTTGTAAATTATATGTCAACTGATATCCCTGAGATCCCATAGTGATTATATATTAAAGGCAGAATTAGAATGAGCTTTTTCTGATTCTGAAGCTAGCTGTCTACCCTCTAAATTACTATGTTGCCTCATATGTGTGTATCATATATGTGTATATATACTGGATATATATATATATATACATACAGATATGTGTATGTGAGGCACATATATGTATATTTACATACACACAAGAAGTAGGGATGAAGGAAGAGAGAGGGAGGAAGAAAGAGAGAAAGACTTTTCCTCTTTCTCATACATAAACATATATGTATAGATCAACAGAACAGAACCATATGCAAATCTATTTTGTGTGTATTTGTAAGTACATTTTCACAGAAAAGTTCATAAAATGTATCTGGGTTTCCCCTAAACGAATTCAACCAATCATTTATATAAACAGCTGACATTTCCATATTTCCTCAAGCAGCTACATATTTATCTTTCTGCTAGCATCATAAGTAAGAAAATTGTGAGTAATGATTCTAACATATAACAGAAAATACTGATATGTTCCTAGCAAGGTAAAGTAATTTTTGTGTTTTTATTCACTGAGGAAAGGACAATTGTATGTTTCACCAAATGATAACTTGATTACCACAGAGTGAAAGAGGGAAACATAACTTAGAAAGAAAATGGGCAAAAACCTATAAACTATCTTTGATAGAAAGTGATTACAAACTTAATAAAGATTCCTAAAATATGGCTTCCATATATAATTGCACATGGTAGAGGATTAGAAGGGCCTGGTGTGCTAGGGTCCATGGGGTCGTGAATAGCAGGATCTGACTAAACTACTGAAGAGTAACAAGTCAAGTTTCTTTCTACTGTCACAAGAAGTTTATACACACATATACACATGTGTGCATACATGTATGCATGTATCTATAGCACTTTTCCTCTTAATAAGGAATACATTGAAGAGAATTTCAAATAAAAATACATTGATAAAGCCTTCACATATATTATAGTGAAAAGATATGGAAGAAATTTTTGTGGCAAAGAGGTACTAGCAGAATTCGATTTTGTGCCTTTAATTAGATTCAATCTGACACATTTGCTCAACATGTATAATTCAGTATCATCAGTACATTTTAGTTAATTTTGATGGAGTGTGTCCTAATTAGGTAATGTATAAGTTTTCAGATCCTATGGATTGACATGCTTCCTATGTTAAGGTTTTTCTACAAATATACCTGGCTGGATAATTTTGATTAACTAATTAATAGGCTTATTCAAACTGATTAAACAGTTTCACATAAGGAACAACCATTTTTCTCTCTAATCCTGCATCTTATGAACCAAACAAACTGTTTTCTTACCTTATCTTTTCTTTGTTTTTCATCCTGGTATACAGTCCAATGTTGTCCATCATTACTATACGCCAGTTTATAGGAACCTACAAATTGCACATGACCAAAGTCTTTAGCTCCTTGGGTAATGATGCCAGTCACTTTGGTCGGGACTAGAAGGTCCACCTGGAAAAAAAAAAGAAATATAACGTTACAAAATATTATATGGTAATGCATTCTCCTTATTGTGTCCCAAAAGCCACACAAGAAACTACCATTACTATTGCCAGAAACTTCTAGTGGAAGTTAAATCTATTGTAGATAAATATTTTTAAAATTTACTTTAAAATGTAAATATCATCTTGGTTAATCAAAGCTAAGTCTATCCTAAAATTCAGTTTGATCCTCCACTCCTTCTTTTAAACTAAATTGTTCAATATGGTGATTTCTATGTCATTGAAATATTGGATTGCTAGAATCTATCTTTATAAATTAAGCAATCAATACACTTTTATTAAGTACCCACTATGTTAGATCCTGGGGTCACAAAGACAAATGTGAAACTTCCCTCAAGATACTAGGAGGAAGTCTCCATGTGTGTTTATAAAAACAGATATGATAACTCTTTGGGCAAGACAGCTTGGGGGAACAAAAATGTTTTTGTGAATAAGGTGGAGACTTAGATAAGCTTTGAAGGAAGTTTGGGAGTATAATAGGTTGAAATGAGGCACAAGCGCATTCCATGGAAAGCAATGTGTGAAGGACAATAGAAGGGGCACTGTGGTTGCTCTTCATGAAGTGGAATTTTGTGTAATGAGGCTAGAAAGGTAGTTTGGGGCCTGTTAAAAAGGTTTTAACAGCTAGCATTTATATAGTGTTTTGAAATTTACAAACACTATTAATATTATTTCATTTTATCTTTACAACTACTTAAGGAGGTAAATGCTATTGTTATCCCCACTTTACAGATGGGGAAACCAAAGCAGATAGAAGTTAAGTGACTTGCCTAGGGTCACACTGATAAACATTGTCTGAGGTCCGATTTGCATGCATATCTTCTGACTCCTGGTCCCATGTTCTAGCCCTTATACCACCTGGCTGCCAAGCAGTTTTTTAAATGTCAAACTTTTTTGATCCTAGAGGTGATATATAGCTACTAAACTCTACTGAATAGGGGAATGACACAGCAACTTAGGAAGAATTACTTTAGCAGCTGTGTGGAGGATGAAACGGACTGGGGAGAGACTTAAGACAGGGAGATAAATTTTTCTTGCTGTCATTACCAGGTACCTTTTACATGCAACATACTTTAACAGTCTTAAATTGTCAATACAATCCAAAGGGTTGATTCAGATTTATGAGTAGATACAGATTAGGCTGCATTTTATTTGGCTGGGACTTCAGGAACAACCTTTGGTGTTAAAAGTATCTTCCCCCATCAATTTAATCATGCATAATTGAATAATAAACACATTAGCTAATGAAAACCCTATTTTAATAAGCCAATGTTCTGAACAAGACAGATTATAAATTTAAGGCCAAACATCAAAAGAGAGAAAGGTCTAAAAATACACAGCAATAGTGTCTTACATCTGTCCTTACAAGCATGTCGCAGCACTTTCTACATATATACAGACCTACAAACATAGATGTATATGTCTTCATGTCTATAAATGGAAAGAGCTATTTAACTTATTAGACCATATCATTGTTATTATCTCATGTTAATACACAGTCAAATAAGATATGCATTATCAAACAGGTCAATTTATTTTCGCTCTCCTTATACTATGATTTGTAGTTGTTTATCTTTTTCCACTTACTTTTTAATTCTATTTTTTCCTCTTTCTCTGGGAGACTCTCATTCCCCATGAGGATTCCTTGAAACTATCTTGAGGTTTCCCCTCCTTTCCTTGATCTACAGATTCTTCTCTTATCCCACAATAACAGCTCCCTTCCTTCACTTATATCCTCTGTCTTATCTTCCCTATCACTGCTCCATCTGTCATCATTGAGTATCTCTAACCACCACAACTGTTTACATTTCATATTCTCTGTCCTGTGAGAAGCAGGATGCTCAAAAACCAGCTGTAGTTTAGATAGGGGTCATGTATAGAGGACAGAACAGGGTTCATGACAAAAACATAATTACTGTGATTTATGGATTATAAAAAAATCTTCATATAACAGAAGTGTGAAGAAGGTGTATGATGTGTGTGCTAACCACTGGAGTTAGAATATTGATAACTTCCTATTTACTTCAGTTTTAAGGTTTTAGTGTCAAAGATGCTTGGCCAAACTTTACTTTTTTTTGGGGGGGGGGGGCAATAGCAAGTTTATTTGGTGAAAATAGAGAGCAAATAGGCCAAAGAGGACATATGGTGAAGGTTGGAAGTAAGGATGTTGGTAATCCTGAAAATGTAGTTAGTTGCTTCAGGGGCAAGAGGATGACTTTTTTAAGCAACTGAGGTTAAGTAACTTGCTCAAGTTTACAGGCTAGTTATTTATGTGAGGGTGCTAAGTACTGAGGCCAGAACCAGCCCCCGTCCTCCTGATTCAGGGGCCGGGCGCTCTTACTCACTGCACCACCTAGCTGCTGTGTCAACTGGATGATTTTCACACTGAGAGAGTTAGGGGACTCTTTGTGAAAGGGGACTTGTTCTCAGCCATTTAGCACCATTCGAAATAGCTCTTCCTAGGTGATAACACTTTCACTTCTTCCTCTGTTATCTTCTCACCCAGGGTGATGAGGACGTGTCAAATATTTCAGCCCTCTTTCTTATCAAACATTCGAAGACCTTCTGAATAGCCTTCCTATGTGCCCTGGTCTTTATTTGTTGCTACAATCTGCAGCATTGGCAGAAAGTGTTCAAAATCCAGCACTTTCATATTCCCCTCATAGTTCTTGGCATTCCCTAAGAGCTTGAGCATCTCAGCATTGGTAGGGTTCATGTCCCCACACTGGTTGTATAAGATCTTCCAGCTGTTTGGGCAAACAGCTGGAAAGCCTCCTAGAACTCTACTGTCTGTGCTCTGTGAAATCACACATCTTGGCCATGCAGTGCACTCTCTTGTACGACTGCTGCTGCTATATGTAATGGCTCCCAAAACTTTCCTTTTTAAAGTTGAGTACATGCATCTATGGTAACATCTCAGTACAGAGCAATCATGAGAATACATATATATAATATATATATATAATATATATATATATACACACACATATGTGTGTGTGCGTGTGTGTGTGCGTGTGTGTGTGTGTGTGTGTAATATGACTCCCTTTTTCTTCAACAATTTCTTCCCTTTCCTTGAACACTGGAAAACTGTAGAACCTCTTTAACATTGTCAAGAGACAACAAATTTAAACCTTATATTTGCTAACTAGAAAGAAGCCATTTTTCCATTATGAATTTTCTCTCTTGGTTCTCAAGATGTCTCCTTTCTTATATATGTAAAGAAGGACTGGGAAATATACAAAGCTAACCTGATGCTACTTGCCACCTAAAAGAGGCTGAGGAATCTGTTTTTGGAGTCTTTGAAATACCATTGTAGAAACTTAGGGAAATGGGTAGACATTGTGAAACTCGTTCTAGACTTCTAACTGTATAAAAGACAGCAGCCTCTTTTATTGACTAAAATTGGAGAACTGAGACTGAATATTGTGCTAAAATAATTTAGTTGACCTCAGTCACTTTTTTGTTTGTTTGTTTTTGTTTTTTTTTGCTTTTTTGGAGGGCCTTTGGGGTAAGCGACTTGCCCAAGGTCACATGGCTAGTTTTTTTTGTTAAGTGTCTGAGGCCACATTTGAACTCATGTCCTCCTGAGTCCAGGGCCGGTGCTCTATTCACTGTGCCACCTAGCTATCCCATCTCAGTCACTTTCTAGGAAATTCTGTTCCTGGTTTTACTCTTTTAATAATGGAATCTGATGAGAAATAATACTGTTAAGGACATAGATGTTAAGCCTTCTCCCTCCAAGGTCAATATGTGACTTGTAAATTCAGTTTTTCAGTTAATTTTTTTGTAAATAGCATTTTATTTTTTCCAAGTTACATGTAAATAGTTTTCAACATTCATTTTTATAAGATTTTTAGTTTCAAATTTTTTCTCCTTCTCTTCCTCCCATTCCCTTGCTCTCCAAAATGGCAAGCAATCGGGTATAGGTTATACATGTACAATCATGTCAATGTATTTCCACATTAGTCATGTTGTGAAAGAAGAATCAGAACAAAAGGGAAAAGACACAATCCACTGCTGCCCCCCCTAAAAAAAACAACAGCAAAAAAAAACAAAAAAAAAAAAAACAAAGTGAAAATAGTATGCTTCCATCCTCATCCAGACTGCAGTTCTTTCTGTGGATGTGGACAACATTTTCAATTATGAGTCTTTCAGAATTGTCTTGGATCATTATATTGCTGAGAATAGTTAAGTCAATCATAGTTGACCATTGCACAATGTTGCTGTTACTGTGTAGTGTTGTAGTTCTGCTCACTTCACTCAGCATCGATTCATGTAAGTCCAGGATTTTTTTTTTAATCTGCCTGATTGTCATTACCTATAGCACAATAGTATTCCATCACCATCTTATACTACTTGTTCAGCCATTCCCCAATTGATAGGCATTCCCTCAATTTCCATTTCTTCACCATAACAAAAAGAGCTGCTACAAACATTTTTGTACGTGTAGGTCCTGTCCCCCCTTTTATAATCTCTTTGGGATCAGTTGTCAGTTCTTTCCTGCCTTTGGAGTTTGTTCCTTTATTTTAGGTGAAGGAGATTAATTTGGAGGCTGCAGTCTTGTGAGTTTTGAAAGGTCAGGAGAGTAAGATGGATGGAGAGCCAGGTGTTTGGACACTGAGTACATGCTGGGCTCCTCAGACAGCCCAGCATCAATGCCTCAAGGGGCAACCTTTGGGCTCAGTCCCAAAGCAGAGAAAATAATTCATCAGACAGTGATGCCACATTTAGATATGCACTTGAAGAGACAAATGCTATGTAAAAACTGGTTAAATTTGGGACTCCCCCCTTAAAAAAAAAAGATAAGTGATGTTAATTGGTTAAATGGCTAATTAGTCATGGGTGGTTAACTGTTGTGAAAACACACCTAGAATGGGAGATTGCATTGGTAAAAAAAAAGGGCAGACACTCCTAGATTCTAGCCCTTAAGAGGTTCCCCAAGCTCTGAGGAGCAGATATAGCCAGTCTAATGCTGAGATGGTGAGTTAGGGCATACCTGATATGCATGTGCAATCTATGTGTGGTAATTTAAGCTGTGGTCTTAAAGGGACCATTTCAATATTGAGGGGATTCTTAGTAATCCTTGTTTTTTTCCCATAACCCAGAGTTTCATCTGAATAAGTTAGAATTCAGCTTATGTCCAAATTTCGCAGCAAAAAAGGAAAGGACTTATAAGCTGCTTGTGAGCACTCAGGCTAGCAAAACACCGAATATGACATAGGTTTTATTTAACTTCTGTCAAAAGCAGCAATTCAGCCCATAAACATCCAATACAAACTCTCCTTCTCTTTATAGTGGGCCTCCCCAGAGATACATACAGTCCTCTAGACTTCTGGTTCTATCCTGCATAGAAACCCCTGATAAGCTGAAAACAGAAAGGTTGATAACTTCCCTTGGGCCTACAAAGTTCATATAACTGGTAGCATCAATAAAAGTTGTTATTATTGTTATTCAGCTGTTTCAGTTGTGTTTAACTCTTTGTGACCCATTTGGGGTTTTCTTGATAAAGATACTTGAGTTATTTGCTATTTTCTTCTCAGTTCATTTTGCAGATGAGAAAACTGAGACCAATGAAGTTGAGTGATTTGCCCAAGGTCACACAGCTGGTACATGTTTGAGGTCAGATTTGAAGTCAGGAAGATGGCACCACCCAGCTGCCCTGGCTATGTCAATAAGGGACATAGTACAGTTATAGCCAAACCTGTTACCCAATACCTATGGTAAATATTTAACCACCAGTTCACCCCAAAAGATCTGGAGATAGGTACATGATCAACGTTCTAGCTCTTCTACATGTGAGCTTCTTCCCAGAGCCACCTCTTTCTGAAGAGAATTTGGAACCACGTCTCTTCTTTCTCATAGCTGGAAACCCGAAGACCAAGATCTCATCTTTTCCCAGCTCCCAACAAGTCTTTTCCTCTTACAGGCATGCAGTCACCATCGAGTAATCGATTTCTACCAATATTCCACAGCTGTAATTCTTTCCCATCTCTTGGCTGTCTCTTGATTTTTCTGGTGTCTTTCAAGTCCTTGCTAATATCATACCTTCAACAAGAAACTTTTTTCCCATCCCCTTTAATGCCAATGCCTTCCCTCTGAGGATTGCCTTCAATACACCCTCTGTTTGTCTATATATAAATATATGTATATACATACACAGATATATATATGTATACACATATACACATTATGTATGCATACATACACACATATGTATATATATGTATATACACACACACACCTTGTTTGTACTTCTTTGTTTACCTTCTATCTCTCATATTAGACTGTGAGCTCTTTTTAATTCAGGAGTTTTTTTATGTTCTTTGCATCACCACAACTTAGCTGAATGCCCGATGTATAATAGGCATCGACTAAATACTTGTTGACTACATCTAAACTTAGGAGAGTATGAGACACCTGGGAGAAAACTGTGCTTTGGTGACATTCAAAAGATGTTAAATATGAATAAAACCCAATTTCCAATATAGTCACTGAAGGTTTGGATTTACACAGGAAGCAATACAGTGTTGTACATTGATATTAGAGTTTCTAATCTTGAATTCTTCTGGTTCTCAATTTTGTGTGGGCTTGGAATGAAAGTTTCCCTATGGTCATGGCTGGTGATGCAATGAAGAGTTTTCCAGAGTCTCACTTTCTGTTGCATTTCTTAACATTGGTTTGATTTCCTGTTGGGTGGAGATGTTTTCCCCCTTGCCTGTATATTTTGGCTCTTTAAGACAGGTATGTTTTTTCTCCCACTTTAACTGTACTTCTTCCCTATCCTTGACCTAGAAAATTATTTTTTTTTAAGATTTTTGTTCCACTTTAGATCAGCTCTCTACTTAAAGAGTAAGCAACTTATTTCAAAATGAATTTGGTCTTGACAATTTTTACATCAACCTTAGTACGCTATGTCTAAGTGAAACTTCCTCCAGTATAAAAATAATCAGTTACTCACAGTGGAAGGGGTGTTTCACAGGAACCCTGAGGCAGTCAAACACAGAATGCTCTCTCTTCTGGTACAAGAAGTTCACTAGGGATTCAGACACACCCAGGCATCTTCCAGAGGCAAACCACTTAGGCCTGCACAGCAGCTGTCCTGGGATTCAGGGATTTCTGTGAAGATGCTGAGTGGACAAATAACCATCCCGTTCTTTTGACAGCATTCAGGATCACAGACTATAAACCCATTCTGTTTTAGACTCAAAACTCCCACAGCTTGGTTCAAACTGGATTCACTGGGCAGGGTGCTACATTGGTATTTATAGGAGTACTTGGCCTATTATATTCTTTTTTTCTTTCCTTTTCTTTTGGTTTAGAGGCAATTGGTGTGAAGTAACTTGCCCAGTGTTGCACAGCTAGTAAGGATAATGTGTCTGAGGTCAAATTGGACCCAGGTCCCCCTGAGACTAAGGCTGGTGCTCTATTCACTGAATCACCTAGCTACTCCTGGTCTGCTACATTATATTGCATACCTCACCCCTAAACTCAAACTACTACTAACCTCATTCATGGGAAGACATTCAGCAAATGTAGAAACATTTCATATTAGAAAAAACAAACTTGATTAATAATAAACAACTGGCATTTATATAGCCCCTAAAGATTTGGCAAAATACTTCACATGCATTTTCTTTTTAGGTTTTCATGACAGTCCTGTGAGGATATGCCCTATATACATTATAATCTACACTGAAGCTTAGGACCAAAGGGTTAAAAAAAAAGAATGTTTTGCCTGACTTCTCACAGGTACTTATTAGCAGAGCTACAATTCAAACCTGGGACATCAAACTTTAAATCCAGCACTCATTCCAATGCACTGTATTTTCTCATGTATTAAGTTTCTTTCTTGAAGCTAATCATCCAACAAAAAACTTAAGAGTAATTTTGAAATTATGTATTGTGTCTTTTCCGTGTGGTATGACATTTTTATATTTGGCTATCACACAGAACCTGGGAATAAATCTTAGAACTCTGAGGACCATTGTTTTGTGTGTGTGTGTGTGTGTGTGTGTGTGTGTGTGTGTGTGTGTGTGTGTGTGTTTCCTTTACTGTTGACTCAGAGCAGGGACTAAACTTCCCACAGGACCATGAGTATGATGGAATGGCAGAAAATTTATATTATGTTGGCTCATGATTGACACTGTCTGTCATGGACCTTGAAGAAAATAGGGGCATGTGGGTGGATGGAAGGTTGAGTTATCATCTCCTTTCCTCTGCTAGCTTATAATTTTAAAAGAGTTAAGGAGCCAGTCTGTGTCCTTTTAATTGACTGAGAAAAACTGTGAATTTGAACTTGCTTGTGAAGGTCAAGATAAACCACAATTTCAGACAGTTATAGAAGACCCTGACAGATGGCTGAATAGGCTAAGATAGGGCAGTCTGAGACTCTAAATTCATTTTCATGGACAGGCATTCCTTAGGGGAGGGGAAAATGAAAAGGAAGGCAGAGAAATTGGCATGCAAGTGAACTGAATACAGAGACCAAAGAGATCTATCATAAAAAACATGTCACTTGACTGCTTTTTCTAATATGCTCCTGCTTTTGCCTTTATTCTATGTTAATTCCTTTTTTCATTTAAATATTTTATAAAGTTCATTGTGTTTTATAAAATGAACTCATTAAGCAGAAATGTCTCTCAAACTAACATACACCTCTGATATTTCAAATTTTAATATATCCAGAACTAGATAAAAACTTTACCTAACAATAAAAATTGAGAAATTCAACTTGATTTAAGTTGGTCCTATTATATAAATGGTTCTTAGAATGCTACAGAAGTCCCAAGATTGTCTCCAAGAAACTATGATCAACCTCCCTTATAACCAGGGATATGCTGGTAAATGTTTAACAACCAGCTCTATGAGAAAAATGATGTGTGCAACGCATACTTTAAAGTTTAACCTGCCTTATTAATATTTTCTCCATCACTCTCTTAAGTCTAGACAATCAACCAAATAATAACTCAAGCCTTGATTTGTAGCCTTTGCTCCTTTCTGAGGTGTAAATGCTTACACTGCAAGTTTAACAATTTACTTTTGTGAGATGGTTCAAGTTGACTATATCATACCCCTCCCAATACTTTTCTATTTAAGCCTTTGTTGATGAAGGATGTCTTCTTAAAGAGATTGCCTTTTAATTATTTTAAGTATTAACTGAGTTAGAGATGGAACAGACCATAGAAATCATTTTATTCAATCTCTTCATTGTGCAGATACAAAAAACAAAAGTCTTGAAAGGATATGTGACTTGCCTTTAGCCATAGAGCTGAGATTCAGATCCTGATCCTTAGATTTCAAATTCAACCCTCTTTCTACAACACCATGCTGTTTCATGAAATGTGCCCAGTTTTTTTTTTTTAGTGCCAACCATAAAAAATTATATATAGTACACTGTTGATCTACCAAAATGTTCTAACCTTGTTTGCCAGAACTCAAAGACGTTTAAGTATTGAATGGTTAGAATTACTAATCATAGCTAACATTCATATTGTGACTACTATGGGCCAGCCACTGTGCTAAGTACTTATTAAATATCATATTATTTGATTTTTGCAACAACCCTGGGTGGTAGGTGCTATTATTATCCCATTTTACACTTGAGGAAATTGAGGTAAAGAGAGATTAAGTGACTTGCTCAGGGTCACAGAGAAATTGCCCGAGGCCTAATTTAAATTTGGGTCTTCCTCACTCCAAGCTTGACACAGTATAAACTGCCCCTACCATTGCCAAAATTCACAAAGCCATTTACTAAAGTGAAATTCTGACTAAAATTACAAATCATCTTTAAATACATATCTAAATTGGGTCTCCAAAAGTAATTATTTAATTGATGAGTGCTCTAAATGTATATGAGGAAATTTGAATTAATTAAAACAGGCCTTATAATTTTTGATAGACCATACAAAAATTCTCATTTAAGCAATTTTCCATTAGACCCATTACTATATCATGAAAATATTTAAAATTAGGTCTGTTATATCAGTTTATGAGAAAATTTTTGAAAACAACCTTTAGAAAATTACTTGAATATAATCTGTATGTTTGCTATGTCTACCAACTCATTAATATTCTAAGTAGTAAGAATTTCTCATTAAAATTCAGAGAATTTTAAAGGAAAGATCATAATTAATCTTTACAATCAAACATACTCAGAGTTAATAAGAGCTTTAAGCAATGGGGCAGTTTTTGCTTAATGAATCCATCTGATGTCCTTCAGTCTTGACTAAAAATGATAATGGAAACGTGAATATTTATATTTTCTGAACTTTTTCTCTGTCAGGCCACACTTGGTCAGAGTTATATTTCTGTAATATTGTGGTGAATAAAAATTATTCTCAAACAATAAAAACTATAAGTAATATTGGTGTTAACACCACAGCAAACTAAAAAATTTAGCTATCAAACATCTCTCAAACTTTTATTGCAGAGCATATAATTATTAAAAACAAAACAAAACAAAACCCTTGTAATCACTAGAAGCTATAGGGGGAAAATGCCTTCTCTTCTTTATTCACCAAAAATATGATTGCCCTAGGAAAGTCAAATTACTGTATCTTCTTTACATATTTTTCAACTATGATTTTGATTAGACGGGGAATTTTGACTAACTTCATGCATAATAATTCTAGGGGTGTCTAATCAAATTATGGGATCATTCTTAATTGATTAGTTAAAGGGAGAGTAGAGGATGAGCACAGGTCCTTGATGATGGAGTATTGACTGTCAATAAAGCCCATCCTGAAGGTTAGATTCCTAATGGAACTTGGGGAAAACACCCAAAGAATTAAACTCACCTTTAAATAATTTCAAACTCTAATGGAAATTTCATAAGGAATAGTAACTAAACCATTGTTTTATCATTTGTATCATGCTGTTTCATTCCTAATCCCACTTTTGCTCCCTATAACCTGTGTGAAATTGGGAAAGTCATATAGTTATCCTGTGCCTCAGTTTCCTATTCTTTACAATAGAAGGGGATTGGACTAGATGGCTTTTATGATCCCTTTCAGATCTAGATCTATGAATCTATGATCCATCTGCTATGTGTGACAATCTTCAAGTCAATATCCATTAGATGAATGCCAGTGTCCAGTTGTTTTAGAAGAAACAAGCTGAAACTATTGAGCATATTGGTCATTCGTGAGTAGGAAATAGTTTTTTTTTTTTTTAACTTTTTTTAGAGTGGGGGAAGGTAGGGCAATTGGGGTTGACTTGCCCGAGGTCACACAAGTAAATGTTATGTCTGAGGCTGGATTTGAACTCAGGTCCTCCTGACTCCAAGGCCGGTGCTCTATTTACTGTGCTACCTAGAGGCCACAGGAAATAGTTTTAATGTGTCATGAACAATTTCTTCATGGAATCTTTATCTATACCTATTATGTATATAAATATAAATATACAAATTCACTAAAAGCATTTCACTTAACAACCATATGTTACAAAGTTCAGTACACATGGGTAAAACTCGCTAGGATAAGACATTGCATAATCAAAAGAGCTTCCTCTAGAAGAGCAACATTTTTACATGCATAAAATATTTTTGAGTATTAGTTCAATTCTCCTACCATTTCATGAGGAACAGTGATTTTTTTAATGGTAGTCCAAGATACTGTTATTTTGTAGTATGAAAAATTATCTATGGGGTCTCCTGGTAGTGGGCAGCTGGGTGGAACAGTGGATAGAGTACAGAGCCTGGAGACAGAAAAAACTGAGTTCAAATTCAGTTTCAGTCTCTTACTAGTTGTGTGACCCTGGGTAAGTCACTTAACCTTGTTTGCCTCAGTTTTGTCCATGGTAAAATGGAGACCTATATCCCAGGATGTTTATGAAGATTAAATGAAATATATTGTAAGATGCTTAGCCTAGTATCTTGCACGTAGTAGGTCCTTCACAACTTATTTTTATACCTCCTATTTGTAAAGAGCTAAGGCACTCAGAACTTAAGTGACTTTCCCAGACTGACAGCTTACATACATCAGTGGTAGAACTTGAAAATTCAGGTCTTGCTGATTGAGGCCAGCTCTCTATCCACTTTCCCTTTGCTATGGTAAACCATGGTAAAAGTATTTTATGTGTATGTCCCAAATATACAAAAAACTGCAAAGCAATATCAGGGATAAGGGTTAACAAGTAAGGAGATCAGAACAGCCTTCTCAACTAGTCAGAATTGGAGCTGAGCCTTAAAAGATATTACAAGTGTATTATAAGAATTAGAGATAAGGAAAGAAAGCATAGAAGGGATGGAAGGACATCTTGCATGTATCCTGGCACAGTCTGAAGACTATGATGGGGAAGTAATGTGAAATCAGTCTAGGATCGTGTCTGAGCCACATTGTAAAGAATATTACCCATGAAGGAGAAGAGTTTGCATCTTGCTGTACAGGCAATAAAGAACAAGGAAAACATCTTAAGCAGGAGAATGCCAAGGTCGAGTGTGTGTTTTAGGACTTAGAGACAATAGACATTCACGTAATTGAAATTCAGCCTCTCTGAGATTCCCTTTTGGACCCTATTTCCAAGTTTCCCATGATACCTTTTTCTCCTCTATGCTTTGTTGGTGTTCTGCACATCTCATTGAGTGTTGGGCACAAATTTGGGGGTTGTAGACTGGCCTGTTTTTAAAAGTCCTATAGCTCAAAATGATCTATGTGTAGTTGTAATGAGGTAAAAAAAAAAGTTGTAAGGGTTCCAAGTGTTCTGATTTGAATATTTGGATTACATAGTGGTTAAAAGATTTTGTTCTTGGCTGAATATGAACAGTAAGATTCTCATGCTTTCATTCTTTTGAGAAGTAACAGTATATTTAAAGGATTTTTGTGTCTGTGCTTATCTCAAAACTTACATAATGACTAGTTTCTTTGTGTAATCAACTCAGAACAGTATGATTTTTTTTAGATCACTCTAAATATAAAACTATTCATGCACTGTATTCTCTATTACTGTAAAATAGCTCATAAACCTCAGTCTTAAATTAGGCAGAGAATTAATAAATCACTTGAAATAAACTCATCATATTGAACTTTCTTAATTTTTTGGCATATGCATTCAAGGTAAAAAAAGCACTAAGTTACGGCTCAATTCATTTTGATGCTCAATGAAAAAAAAAAGGTAATTGTTTTCTGTGCTCCATCACCAATATATCATAGTACTTGCTGTACACAACAGCTGGACAACCTTTCCATTGTTAGAATTTAGAAAGCACTTATATAAGGATAGATATTTCTTCGTGTTCTCATCTTCCCTGAATGTTTCAAAGCAGTTGTCATAGATTTTTGTGAAAAATATATAAACATCCATGGGAAACCTGAATGTAGTTACTAGAAATTTTTCATAATTTTTTAAAAAAGAGATTCATTATAGTACTTTCACGGAGAGATTAATTCATCTATACTACAGTGCAATGATTAAGACGGATTTGGAACTTATCCCAGTTATAGAGAAAGTCCAGAACTGGGGATTAAATCTGCCACTTACTACCTTGGACAAGTCAATTAACTTCTCTGGACCTCAGTTTTCTCGATTATATAATGCAATTGGACTATATGGTTGCTAGGGTTCCTTCCAATTCTAGATTTATGATCTTTTTAGATGACTGCACTTGGCTATTTGGAAGATTGGTCAACAGTAGCTGGAAAATAAAGCCATACTTATAAAAGCTCATTTTATAGGTATAATGCAAGTCATTGAAGTAATCCCAACCTGATAAAATCACCATGATTATTCTTTTAAAAATATAGGAATTATAAAATGACATGAGCTGAACTTTGAAGGAAGCTAGGGGTTCTCCGAGGCAGTAGCAAGAAGGAAATCTATTCCAGGCAAAGGAGACAGCTTGTGCAAAAACTTCGGTTTGGGAGGTGGAATATGTACTGCGTATAGGAAATTGCAAGCTGAGATCAGATATAAAAACTTCTTATCATATTTTTTCCCATACTTCTTCTCCCCCTTGTCAATTTCCTGATAGGGACACTGCAGTTGTTATGCTGGTGTATTAAGAAGGTGCATTAAGTACTAATAGATTCTGAAACCTGATGTGCAACTACGTGTATAGAGTGGGGATAGGGTGGGGTGACTGACACTGGATATTCTCACAGTAGATATTGAGAGGAAGATTTGATTTTTCTTTCCTTTCTTTGCAATTCAAAATTTAATCACCATATGGATGATTACAGAAAACCACTCTACTGCCATATATTTCATTCCAGTAGGATTTCTGGATTTGTCCTTTGATGCTTTTTTTTTAAGGTGATATATTTAAATGAAGACTCTATAGGAGAAGTAACATGAGTGGGAGACCTCCAATGTAGTTTTAAGTGACTTCTAAGCTCACTGAATTTCACAGACATGGTCTTAGATCTATGGCCATGAGCACAAATTACTAGTATTCTAAAAATATAGACATGGTCCATTTTTTTCCTGTTAGTACTATGGCAATGCATTTGTTCTTTCTAAATAGATTTTTTATTGATATATTGGATTCATATCATCTAGATTTCAACATGTCTTGCTCCCCTTTTCTTCTCACAGAAAGTCATCCAATGAGATATATGTTCTTTCAGGAAAACAAACCAAAACCAAACTAACTCAATGAGATTGTAAAATGACTACTTGTTCTATACCTATGGGACCACCTTCCCACTCCTCCACCCTTGTTACACCAGTGTAATACCTATAAAGAAGAGGAAATCTATGTATTTATAACTGTTAGAAATCAAATTCTTGTTTTCATTCTTTTTGCATTTTTATTTTACTTTTTTTATAGTTACTATAGCCAAGCCACCAAAATTCTTTAAAAAGAATGACTTTGCCCATCTGTCAGCTGGGATTATTATGCATAACCTGCCTTTGTAGCAGTGTAGCCAGAGTTATAAACTGCAAATAACAAAATCATGTTAACAGACCCTGAAAGCAGCAACAAACTCTGATCTACAAGCTCACTCCTAAGTGATATTATGAGATTTGGGTCTGAAAAGGATATTGCTAAAGATCAACAGATGGGGGTGGGGAGGGGAGCAGTAATTATAAAATTAAATTTCCTCTTTAGTGATACTAATGACTTATAAAGTGCTAGATTTATATAGCAAATGTGCAGCTTGTGGGTGTTAAGGCAGTCTTTTAAATTCTGCATTCACAGGACCCCTTCAAACAGTAAATGGAAAGAATGTATTTAAATCTTTCCATTGAACATGTGCTGGGTATAAGTACCACCCTCTAGCATGCCATCGATGTTGACATTATAATATAGTATAATATAGCCAACATTTATTAAGTGCCTACTATGTGCCAGTTACTGTATCACATTCTGGGGATGCAAATAGAAAAGGGTCCCTACCCTTAAAGAGCTTACAATCTAATGGGGGAAGATAAGATACTAAAGGGTGCTAAAAAGAGGGTTTAAGGAGAGAGTTGAAGAAGGTGGGGGTAAGATTCTATGATGTTGGAGTAGAATCCAAGGGGTGTAGCTGGTGAGAAATGAGGAACTGACTTGCTTCTGAGCTGCCTTCTTTTTTTTCTTAAACTTGAAAAGGTCATATACCAAATTTATTGCAAAAAGACCCACATTCCTAGCAGTTTCCTTATCGATAGGATTCTGGTAGCAAGCCGGGGCTCCAGGGCCGCCAAACTTCTTGGATTTGCAGAGCCTAGGGTCAGCCACTAGCAGAGTTCGGTCATATTGGGTAAGGATGTCTTTTATTTCCTTCTTGGAGGCCTTGTCCACATACTTCTGGTAATAGGCCACCGGGGCTGTCGGATAGCATCAATCCGGGCCACGTGGCCTTGTCCTTTCACACAGATCGGGATATCGACTCCAGCAAAACGTTCTTTGCCTAGCATCTTCTGATATATTTAAAATTTATTAAATGGGCTATAGAAAATAAACTGCAGTAAGGTAAATCTCAAAGACAAGGTACAATGTAGGAATATTCCAATGCCCCTGTCTTGAGCCAAGGAGAATGACTGAAGGTGCAGTCAGTACTGGAAAGGGTGGCTAAGGAGGTTGTGTCATCAGGGGGAAGCCAGGTTTCAATAAGAGCTAGGAAATGAAATTTGTGGAAGAGGAAAAGATTTAAGATGAGGGGAAGTTTGTTGCCTATGGAACAGAAATTCTAGAAGGCAGAGTTGAAGGACTGAGTAGAGTTAGGCTGACTCTACCATCCTGAGATTTCTTCCAGGTAATTTAATTGTTTTATATATATATATATATATACCCATGGAGGTGCTTATAATTGGAATGACAATTCATAACATCAACAATTAACAGGACTACAAATGATGAAATTTATTATAGTATAGCTCTTTTTGCTATTAAGAAAAGCAAATCATAGAACTGATTCACTGAATTCAAAGAATCATTGAATTTAATGACTATTTTAAGTCTTGGGGTGAAATGAATTTCTGATTTAAAATTCTTTTGGTGTCTTTTATTATCTTTTTATTTTCCCATCATATTTATGCCAAATCTAAATGCTGTGGATAAACCAGAATACAACTGGTTCAATCGATTTTGGGAACACTTAGGACTAATACTAATTAATTCAATAAATATTTATTGAGAACATAAAAGGTACACAATATTGCATAAGTCCTTAATGGAGGAGGTGGAGTGAAAGTAAAATGAAAAATAAAACAAATTTCTGTGCTCTAGAAGCCAACTTACTTGTTCGCTACACATAACATTCTTTCTCTCATGTCTTTGCCTTTGCTCTGTCTACCATGCCTCCCCTCTTCAACTCTACTCTTAAAATAAATCTTTAGCCTCATTCAAAACTCAGGTAAAGCGCCATATCCTACATGAAGCCTTTCATGATCCCTCTTCCCACTCTAGTTTATAGTTCTCTGTCATGGCCATCCCCCTATCATTAAGGAGGACTCAGGGGTGATGCTTAATTTTGAACATGAATGATTGAGAGGACAGTGATACTATCAACAAATTTATAGCAGGCAAGAAGAAGAGGGTTTTTTGGGGGGGGCAGGGTGAGGAGATGAGTTTACTTTTAGTTATGCTGAGTTGGAGGTATTTCCAGAAAACTTGGGAGTTAGCAGTGGGGATACCCAGGATGCAGTTGAAAATGGGGGACTTAAGTTTAGAGAAGAAGTTAAAACTGGAAATGTAGTTTGGAGGTTAGGAGGCTGGGTGGCTCAGTGGATAGAGTGCTGGACCCAGAGTCAGGAAGACCTGAGTTCAAATTTGACCTCAGACAATTTAGTAGCTGTGTCATCCTGGGCAAGTCACTTCATTTCTGTCTGCCTTAACCCACTGAAGAAGGAAATGGCAAATTATTCCAGTATCTTAGACAAGAAAAACAGTATTGGCATGCCATAGTCCACATGGTCATGAAGAATTGTACACAGCTGAACAAAAACAAGATTGGAGGTTCCCACAATCATCAAAAATGATGAAGGCATGGATGTAGGCAAGATCTCTTCAAAAATGTGTATAGAAGAAAGAACAGTACTAAAATCACTTATGGTGTTTCTTTTGGGGAAGGAAAGAAGGGAAAGGAACTTTCAAGTAGAGAATTGAAAAAGAGAGAAAAACAGAGAATAAACCAAGAGAAGAGAGTTTCAATAAGGGGACAGTCTATAGTGTCAAATACTGCAGAATTCCAAGAGAGCTCTAATGAACTTTTATCATCAGACAACCAATGTGAACCATAGGTCACCAATTTTAATAGTGGGATGGAAGGCAGGAGCCAAATAACATGTGCTTCAGTAGTGAGATGAGAAAGCAGAAGCATGGATTATATGCTACTCTTTTTATGTTTGTTTAATGAAAATATTTTTTTAAAGGAAGATGGCTTTAGGGAGTAGTAGGGTAGACAAATTTATTTTTATCAGAGGAGGAGAGACCTGAATATGTTTGTTGATAAAGGGGAAGGAAGCGATAGAGAGAAAAAGATGGATGGTAGAAGGATAAAATTGCATAACCCTAGGGTATTAAGGTGCCTTTGAGGGCATCATTCTAGTCTAATTCTCTTCTATAGGTGGAACTGGAATAAGCCTTGGAAATAAAGACTAATGCCTATTCTTCTAAGTGGGGAGCTAAAAATACAAAAACACTTTGACATAAAGTGAACAGTGCAGAGATAAGATGGACCCTGGAATTGCAGTCAAGGGACCTGTGTTCAAAATCAAACTCCAAGTGGCTCTGCCACCTACTATGTATGAGACACTGAAAGTCCATGTGCAGTAGTGAATAAAAAGCTGGTGGTAGACTTGTTAGGACCTGGGCTCTAGTCACACCTCTGACTAAGTGACTTGGCAACACACTTGGCAAAGTGATCCTGGGTAAATCATTCAGTCTTTTAGTGTCCTAGATATTTCTGCATAAGTCAGGGGAATTTCTTCACAATAAATTTTCTATATAAATTTGAAATCTATATCAAAATTTATTTCTACATTAATCTATATAAAAATGAAATCATAAATCTAGTACAAAATGTTATTTTTGTCTAGAATTGAACATTACTGCAGAAAGAAAGCTTTTCTGTCTCTGGATAACAATTTCTATAGTTTATAAAAGTCCTAGTAAGGTATACCTGTAAGGCTCAAAGTTAGACATTTTTTGCTGGGGAAATAATTCCCAAAGGAGTCTTTTTGTTTTCTTTTCCTTCCTTAATGGGAAATACTAGTTTTTAGCCACAGGATTTAATTTAATTTAATTGTGTTATCTATACTTTGGTACAATGCCCAGAAACCTTTGGGAAATAGATGCATTTTATACCAATCTAATACATATGGACCATATAGCCTTTGCTCTGAGATTCCCTGCTTACCCAAGAAGGATTTTGTAGGTTGGCCTGTGGGGTACACTGAGAAATTTAAATTTTTAAGCAAACTATCCATGATATTATGACAATTTGGCCCCCTGGTTGCCTGCTTATGCATTTCCCCTAGCTGTTGGCATTGTCTTGCATTAACACATTACTCGAAGATGCAATCTATAAATTATGCAACATTTTCAACCTTGGATTATATTGGCATGTACATATAGTTAGCATTGTTTTAGTCCTCAAGCTGAATTGTTGCTAGGTCATCAGAAACCTGACTTTAATGTTAAAAGGTAATATTAGGTTAACTCACTAACAAAATTATTCAATTTCACATGATCAGGACAAGGTAGCAATAATGAAATATGAAAAATAAAGCCTAGGAAACAAGAGTAATTCTCATTGAACTAAATGAAGAAACTAACCATATTGCAAAGATGAGCATAGAAAATATTTACTAAAATTGAATTTAATCTAATGAGAAAAGAATAATTAATATTCTCTATAAATTAGGAGATCCATGACTTGATAAGTAATAAAAGTAGGGCAGATACCAAATTCTTCCTCAAACTGTAGTGTCAGATAGTCTGACCAATTTCACACAATGACAACACAAAGAAATGTTTGGTGTAGCAAAATTATTTTCATGAAGGATAGTGGGGGAAGAAGTGCAGTTTGGAATTCTGCTCTCCTCTTGCTATTTTGGAGGTGCGGGATCTTTGAGAAATCACTGATATGTTCTGGAATTTGCCTTTTTCTCATCTGTAAAATGAAAGGTCCAAACTAAGTTTGTTTTGGGGTTCCTTGCAGCTCCTTAAGTTACGAGTGTGGAGAGGTCAGCCAACAGCATCTGTATTTCTTTGATTAGGCTGCAGCAAATTCTATAAAGCAAATAATCTTTTACAATGTTTTATTACACATTTTATTACCTTGATTCAACTCAATTAAAAAAGTTGAAAAAGCAACATAATTATTTTCTTACTGGTTTATTCCTCTTTTCAGATTGGAAAAGAGTGTCATCTTAACACTAACCTCTTCGGTCCTTAGGTTCTTCTTCTATGAAAAGGACAATACTTGTACAACCCATGTCACTTGCTATGTGGTAGCAAAGTGCTTTTTAAAAGCCTAAAGTTCAATATAAATGTGTATGCTTATTTATTTTTTATTGATTTGATTAAGTTCATTGAAATAGGGAATTACTTCGAAGTATATTCTTTCTACCAATACAGATCTCACCAGCTCAGTAAGTTGGAGTCTTAACTTGGAGAGTTTTACCTGAGGGTACTCAGAGGTTTATTGACTTCCTCATAGTAATACAGCTAGTATGGGACAGAGGGCAGGATCTGAACTTAGGTTTTCCTCTGCTTCCTCTCATGTGTAATTACTATCCTGTGAAAAGAGAATGTTGGGCTAGATGACAAGGAAAGCACCTCCTACAATTTAATTTTTAAATAGTGATTATCATTTTTCTCTGTATCTAGGCAGTTCTTCTATACTAAATTGTAGATAGTCTTACACTTTGCAAATGATGTTCTGGTTTCTGTATATGATTATTAATATGATCTTCTAAACAAAATTTTACTACAACTAGAAACTGGATTATATTTGGTTAAAAATTTCTTTTGTGTGTGTAGACAGAAAGACACACACTCACACACACACACTCACCATATACACTCCCCATTTCCCAGAAGTCTTAGTGAAATTTTAAGCTTTATTGGCTTAAAATTTCACCAAAACTTTTGGGACATACTATATATTTCATTATAGCCACATATTATTGCGTGTGTGTGTGTGTGTGTGTTATGTGTTCTAATTCATTGTCCTATTCCTTCATAGAGTATCTGAAAGATGCTATCATGATTTAAATTAGCTGAGTCAGGGAAATATTTTTTCCCCCAATAACTTTTGATAAAGTTTATATCTTAACTTTAGAACTTTTATAGTTCCATGCATCTTAAAATACATGGAAACTGTTTCTCTAGCATTTCTGTAGCCTCAGAAAGCCTGGAAAGGAACTTCCTAAATCACCTTTTAGATGTTCTGGAAAATGTAGATGATAAAAATCAATTTTCCATTTCTAAAAAGTGCAGATCTTTTTTGTTTCGTGGCACATAATTGAAAAATATTTGCCACCTATACCTTGGTCTTTTAAATGGTTTATGCTGGTTTAGTTTTGTTATTCTCACAAAGGTCCAATGTTCAAAGGCTCAATATTTTCCCTCAAGGCTGGAAATCCTTTTTATACTTTTTTTGCAAAGAAAGGACTTCTCAATCAACATATAGTCCATGAAGGATTTTGTAACAAATCCTTTTTCATACTTCAGTGGTTTAAAAAATCATTTTAAGGGTGGCTCAAGGGAATAAATGTGTATTTCTAGTTTATTAGGGAAAAGTCCAAGTAAAATTTGTTCTAATATAAATCAATGTCTACTAGAAAGCAGAATGTCAGATAGGCTGGCATAGTAAATTGTAAACCTGACAAACTTTTGTAGAATTCCATTTTACACAATCCTCTGCCCACACATAATGTACACTTGTTTGTAATCTGCTTCCCCTCCCCCCATTAACTGAAACCTGCCACCTCTCTCATTTGGACATCACGATTTTTGATGAGGCCCAAAATTGACCATAAAAGGGATCGTAAGCTCCTTAGCATAGGATAAGCAGAAAAGGGATTCAACAGCATTAATATAGCCAAGATCAACATATTTATGTGCTGACATTTCGAATGATTTATATGCTTATCAGACTGCTCAATAAAATAACTCATAATTACCAAGCCCACTGACACATGAAAAGGTACTAATCTTCCTATTTTTCTGACACAGGCAAATTCGCTTTTAAAGGAACACATTAGCCAGGAACTTTTAAAGGGCTAAAAGCTAAAGGTCTTTTGCATCCTGGAATTTTTAGAAAATAATCAATTTAAACAGTGCTTCTACAAAGGCAAAAAAAAATTTAAAAGCCTTTTCTTAACTGCTTTCATACAGTTCTCCCATCTCTCCTATATTTAGCAGAGATTACCTTACTTGGCCATTCATTGTTCCTGACATATACTCAAAATGTAGGCCTTCTTACCACTCTGATAAACAATGGGAGTTAAGTTCTTATTATTTCCTATGGTCCTTAGCACTTTATAAAGTATACTAAGTATTCAGTCTTTAATCCACTTGAGTCTTACTAACCTGCATATCACCCTACAGAAGCTGAGCCATAGATCATACTGTGAGTCATCAGGGTAATAAGTTCCTTTAATCTGAGAAGAAAATATTACATGCCTTTATTAGTTAAATTGAGGTCCAACCAGGCCTGAGATAATGAAGATAATTAGCAGGGCAGCTGGAGCCCAAGTATAAAAAGGACAGAAGCACCAGCCATCAAAGGAGAAAAGCAAGCAGTTTAGAGAGGATGTTACTAGAGGAGGAAAGGGTGAGAGGCAATTGATAGAAGAATATCAGAAATGGGAACCTGGGGAAACACCTCCAAATCAGGAAGCAAGTAGCAGAGGCTGAATTTAATGGAGAGACATCCTAGAGGTGGGCACACCAGGCAAGGTCTGGTTCATAGTGGGAGCTCTGGAGGCATGTCAGGTTCAAGGAGAAGGATCTCACAAATGGAGTATTAGATTCTCTTAGAGCTCTCCTTTATTCAGTTAGGGTACATTTGCCACACTCTCCCTGTTGTTATCCTTATAGCTCTTGCAGAAGGACCATGAGAAAAGATAGACATATTACTTGTTGCTGATTCTAAATCCTGAAAGACAAAACATGAAATTGAACAGTGCATACTTATAATGACCGACCCTGGTCCCAGAGGAAAGTTGAAAAAATATGCCTGTCTCTCTTCACTGCAAAGGTGAAGCACAGTGGATGTAGATTATTGCATATACTGTCAGACATGATTGATATATTGGCTAGGTTTGTTGGATTGTTTTTTTAATTTTGCTTTTGAGGTCTAATGAAAGAGACAGCTCATTAGGTAGTGGAGGGAGGAGGATATCTTTGGGCACAGATGAAGCAGAAGTCAAATAGAAAATAACCATTTTCTTTAAGGAGGTTAAAGGGGGGAGGGAATAAAGACATGAGAACTAGATAAGAATAAATATTTATAATACAAGTTAGGAAGTGATAAATTGAGGACAAGGGAAGGTAAAACATGAACCCAGTAAGAAGAGATTGCTTATAGTCAAATCATTAAGTATTTGTTAATCACTTATTAAATGCCAGGCACTATGCCAAGTGCTAGAAGGTCAGAGAATGAAAAGTACCTTTGTCTTCGAGAGGGTAACATTCTAACGGGAAAGACAACATTCACATAACTGTATACAAGGCATATGTAGAGAAAAACAGAAGCAGTTTCAGAGGGAAGGTACTAGCAGGGGGTGAGGATGGAGAATTGGATGGGGGTGACCAGCAAATGCCTCTTGAAGGGTGGGGGTTTTGAGCTGAGGCTTGAAGGGAGCCAGGAGTCAGAGGTGAAGGGGGAAAGTATTCCAGGAATGGGGGACAGTCAGTAAAAAGGCACAGAGTTGGCAGATGGGGTGCTGTGAAGGAGAGCATGAAGGCCAGAGTCATTGACTTACAGTTTTCTGATGCTGTGCCCTTGAAATTCCTTGTAAATGGAGCATATCTTACTTTCTAAAGTTCTGGCGATTTCCTCCCACAAAAAAGGACTTTTGCTTCCTCCCTTCATTTTAGCTTTGGATTCTGAATGTGTCCTTCGCAGCTTTGCCTACAATCCACCTGTCAACTGATTTAGCTCCAACATTTACAAAGACACCTAGCCAGGCTTCTAAAGCTTCATATTTCCTACAAAAATAAAACTTGGTGGTTGTATATAATAGTGAAGTCTGAAGTTGTAAAATTGTATCTTATTTAAAAGTCAAAGTATATTGAAGTAAACCTTTATTTTTAATTAGAAAAAGCTAGATGTCTATGCTGGTAACCAATTTTTCTCCCATGCTGTATCTGCCTCATCGATTCTCCATCTGCTTCCAGATCTCATCCAAAAACATGTTTTTCTCCTTTGTTTATACCTCATACTTACTCACTTTACTTTACCCTCACATGTGCATTAAATGATTTAACGCTTTCATACCTCCAGCTCTAAGTCATCATTGGCTCCTGGAGTGCTCACTGTCCTTTCTTTATCCCTTCCTCAATGCACTGATCTTTATTCTGTATTATAGGTATTTGTATACTGCTTTATGTCCAATAACTATATTGTAAGCTGTTGAAGTCTTGCATGATGTGTTACTCAACTGCATATTCACTTTGTCCCAGTCCTTAACAAAGCTTCACACATAGTAGGTGTTTAGTAAATGTGGAATTTGCAATGCATAAAACTGTGTGTAAGGGAACACTTGTCATGGCATGTGTATGCCACCATTTCTTTGAAAACTCTATACTAATTGTTCTTGGTTAATCCTAGTTACAGTCTAAGCTTGAGGTAGGAGGTTTGAAAGACATGACATGAGGGTGTTGAGGAAGTGTTGCCATGGCATGGTTTCAACACAGAGATAATTCTGTTGATTTTGAGAGAACGCCAACACAGGCTTTTTGTGCCAGTCTGGCTGGTCTCAACAATGAGAGTCCCTGGAGTTTCCTCATTATACATCTCCTCCTTCAAACGACAGTTTGGTGGAGTAGGAGGGCTTCTATTTTTGGAATTAAAGGACTTGGGTTCTAATCCTGGCTCTGCTACTTACTGCCTGTGTGTCCTTTGCTGAATCATTTCATGTGTCTAGTACTCATTTTCCTTATTGGCAAATTGAGTCAATTGGACTAGATGATATCTGATGCAGACAGATAGCTAGAAAGACAGATAACTTATTAAGTGCTTACTATATTCCTGGTCATATGCTAAATTCTGGGGATTAAAAGAGAAGAAAGCAAGACAGTTGCCACCAGCAAGGAGTTTATGTACTAATGGATGAAGGGAGACTTGGAAAATGGGAGGGATGGGTGGAAAGTAATGATACAGTGGCTAGTAATTAGCGTGAAAAGAAATCTGCATAGTACAGTGGGGAGTGGAGCATTACCAACTCTAAATCTAGGGATGCTATAATCCCTGGGGTAAGTTAGTTGCTCAGGGGAGGGACATGTGGCTTTCATGTCAGATTTATGAATATTTGGGGGATGTCTCTGGCCATCCTCACAGCTTTGGTCAATTGCTGCATTTTCTACATATTGAGGTTGTATCCACATAGACAATTGACACCCATCTGTAGCTTGTGTGTTATTATCCCTATTCTCTTCCAGAATTTCTTGAGAGTTTCATGGGATGTAGGATATAAGAGTTGGGTTACCCGAAATTCTTGGGGCCCTCACTGCTCCTCTGTATTGTATGTCTAGATGCAAGTCCAGATCTCAATGTTTTTCAATCTATAGTATCTCACAGAGTGTAGAAATGTTAACATTTTTATGAACTAGAATCATCATTTTAAGCAATTATAAACAGCTTAAAATGGGCATTGACCTAATCTTTCTGCTAAGAAATCCCTTCTAACATTGTATTTATTCTTTTCAATTTATACATTGCTTCCCTATGAATCTATCTCTATATGGATGGAAAAGTAAAATAAAAATAATTTCTCATGTAAGAGAAGTCTTTAATCTTAAAGAATCAGAATATTTGGACTCCATTTATTTTATGTGTAACTCAGCATTTCCATGGAAGATGATAGTGAAGAGAGGGTAGCCACTGTGATTTGAAGTTTACTTCAAAAAATTTTTTAACTGAAAATCAAGCCTCTGACTATAAAAATGAAGTAAAGACTTAAATTAAATTATCTAATTGATTTGGCCAAGATAGGGGTGTGTATATGTGTGTGTATGTGTGTGTGTGTGTATATATAATCAAACAAGATGATCCCAATCCCAAAACATATTTTTATAATATCTGTTGATTAAATATTTCATGCACATGGATCATCTTACCTGAGAAATTATTTTTATTTTACTTTTCCATCCATATAGAGATAGATTCATAGGGAAGCAATGTATAAATTGAAAAGAATAAATACAATGTTGGAAGGGATTTCTTAGCAGAAAGATTAGGTCAATGCCCATTTTAAGCTGTTTATAATTGCTTAAAATGATGATTCTAGTTCATAAAAATGTTAACATTTCCACACTCTGTGAGATACTATAGATTGAAAAACATTGAGATCTGAAAAAGCTAGGTATATTCTTGATTGCATTTCTTTCCTTTTGCTAGCAATCAATCTCAGAAGAATATGCAAAGTTTTCAGGTAAACGCATTGATCTTCAACAAATTACTGAAATATTCTTTTAATGCTTATACTAGGATAGCATAGCAGGCTACAATACATAACTAGTGAGTGACTCTCAAGAACATAAGTAAAAGATACCATAAAGACAATATATGATAGGAAAAGAACATAGCAGGTACTTAAGTTTATTGACTTGCTGACTGAGCTGGTCATCCTGTGACAGTGAAGGATAAGAGAGACAGCCAGATCTATCCTTTCAATATCAGAAGAAGCCAGGAAAACATGTAGAACATTGGGAGTCCCCTCCCTCATCAGTGTTGAATTTATAGGAGGACCTGGACAAGGTGTGGGTAGTAAGTGTGTATCCGTATCCAGAAATATATAAAGTTTTCCTTACTGAAGAGAATTTTCAAATTAATGAGATCATGGATCAATTTAAATATAATCATCATACAAGTGAATGGTAAAGAGGTTGCCTGATCATAGATTAACAGACAGACAGCTTCAGTTCATATAGACTGTTCCGAGAATTACATATTTAGAATTATAAGGAAACTTAGAGGCCATCTAGTCCAGCTCTCTAATTTTACAGATGAAAGAATTGAAGCCCCGACTTCCCCAAGGTCACACAGGGAGGAAATGACATTGTCAGGATTTGATCTCATGTTTTCTGCCTCATTTAATTAATGTTAATGGAGGAATTTTGACTTTAAGAAATCAGTCAATCTGAAGATACTGTCTCATGGTTATTTAACTATGTTTGTAGCATAATATCAAATGTCTCAATAGATATTTGGTCTCAGAAAATGAGGTTTTGAACATACTGACAGATATCTGCTAGCCCATTACCTTGCCTCTAGAGAACGTTCTTCTCATGAGAGAATCCTAGAATCTTAGCTCTTGGAAGAGATCTCAGAGTTCATGATGTATTGACACAAAGCAACTACCCTTTCCCATATTTACAACCAGCATTCATTCCACCTAGACTGGAAGATGTCCAGCAACAGGGAACTCACTAACTCTAAAGACTGTTAATTCCATCTTGAAATAATCCTAACAGATAGGAAATTCTTCATTATGTTGAGTTGAAATCTGTCCCTCCATGACTACCCACTCACCTAACCTTTCTTCATCACCTGGGCTTTCAGTTTGACTTTCTAGATTCAAGCATAACAAGTCTCATTTCTTCATGGGAACCTATTATGCCAGCTTGTGTCCTTGCAGATATGCAAGCTGAATCCACTTACTATGCATTCTTCTTTGATCTTCAGTTATCTTCACTACCTTCCAAACTTTTTTTTTTTTTTAAGAAGGCTTATGTGGTATATGTTGAACTTCAGTATCTGGCCATAGTAATAGCTAATTGTGATATTTACTGAATTGAAGTGGGGGTATTTAAGTCATCCCTGAGACTTTTCTCCATTGGAATCTTAATTCCTTGAGGTATCCCTTTTAACTAGCAATTTATTACAATTTTTTTCTGTTGTTGCTCTATCAGCAGTCAGTCAAAAAACTTACTAAGTGCCAGATACTGTGCTAAGACTTGGGGCTGCACAGAAAAGCAAAAACATGGTCCCTGATCATTTTGTATCTTTGAGTCTGCATTTTGTTACCTTTGAACAGCCTTAGCTTTGCAATTCTCTAATAAATTCATGCAATATTTGATATTGTAGTTATAGTTGCACATGTTATATTTCCCATTTGATTTCAATCTCCATAAGTTCTCTGAATGTTTTATCCCTCCTTAGGCTTAGTATACTGTTTTATCTATAGTAAGTGTTTAATAAATACTTTTTTAATAAATTGAATTAAAAATAAATTATTATATTGGACAGCCCCAGACTCCTTAGTGTGGAATTAGACCTGGAAGGAAATTTAGGGGACATTACAGGCCATCTAGCTAATGGTACCATTTACAACTAAAAAAATGGAGGATCTGAGGAAGTAAATGACTTAGCCCAGGCTGTAGAAAGAGTAAAGAGCAGAACAAAGTTAGAAAACAGTATCTCTAACTCAAAAAACCAGGTTCTTTTTAAAAAATATTATTTTTATTCCATGACACATTGTCAAATCTATTCAGATGTCTATTCATTGCTATTGATTTTGGCAAGGTAAAGTCACTAAAAGACCACATAGAGTATATCTTTAAAATAACCTGCAGAAAAAAAAGTAAAGAATTTTGGGGAAAAGTCTATGAAAGTCAGTCTGTTTTATGATTTAATAAGCTGGCCCAGCCTGAGAAAATATGAGCAATCAATCATCTGTCTTCACAGTTTTCACTTTTGTTGGTTTAATCATTTGTTTCATTTTGTATAAAAATGGTTCTTAGATGATGCTCTACAGTTAAGTTAGGAATGTCAAACTTAGTTTATAAAATGGCTTCAGACAACTGAATTGTCTTTCAATTATTACACACTCCAGTGATTGTTGCTCCAATAAGTTCACAGTAGGATAAATGAAAAACAGACGGAAGGGTTCATGACTTAACCAGTCGCTTCTCCAAAGTACATTCAAAACTAAACTTGCATAAACCCACTGGGAGAAATTCCACAAGTGCTTTTCCTTTCATTTGAGTTATACTACAATTGTATGAAATTTCTTATTTAGCCAAAATAATGTCTTCAAGTAGTTCCATTTTCCTCCTGTTTGGACAACAAATATGAATAGTATTCAATAGACTTTGCCAGTGGAAAGAAAAACAGGCAGATTAGAGCATTATTGATGAAGCTGTGAACCAGTCCAGTCATTCTGGAAAGCAATTTGGAACTATGCCTCAGAAGTTATCAAACTGTTCATAGCTTTTAATCTAACAGTACCAAAAAGCTATACCTCAAAGTGATCACATAAAGAGGAAAAGGGGACAAGAACTTATATGTTTGTTTCTATACATGTATGCATGCACGCATACATACGTACACAACTTTTCTGGTTGCAAAAACTTGGGAGCTGAGCGGGAGCCCATCAATTGGGAATGGTTGAGCATATTATGGTATATGAATGTGATGGAATGCTATTGCAATAAGAAATGATGAAAGTGATGGTTTTGGAGAAACCTGGGCTTGTATGAAACTGATACAAAGTGAAGTAAGCAGCAATACCAGGGGAACAGTTTATATAACAACAACACACTTGTAAATACAAACAACTTTGAAATACTTAGGCACTCTGACCAATACCATAACCAGTAATAGTTTGAGAGGATTTGTGATGAAGATTGTTGCCCATATGTGTACTGTTAATAACAGCTAACAGCCAATATGCACAGTGTGCCTCTATGTACCAGGCACCATATTAAGCCCTTAACTATTTTAATCTCATCTGATCCTCCTAACAGTTCTGGGAGGTAGGTGTTATAATTATCCCCCTTTTATAGTTAAAGAAATTGAGTCAAGCAGAGGTTAAAATGACTTGCCTCCAGTCAAACAGCTATGAGACCAGATTTGAACTCAGTTATTCAGGATATCCACTGCAACACCTAATTGCCTATATATAAATATGTATCATATTTGTCACATATCATATGCATAAATCATAACAAAAATGTATTTGTGTATACACCAATATACCCACTTCATATATATGCACAGGTATGCTTATATATAACATGCACATACTACATGATATATAAAATATATATTTATATACATACATGTGCATGTATGTATATGTGTATATATAGCATGTATATGTATGTATACACATATATACATATATGTATACATATATATATATAAAGTATGTATGTCTTTCTATCTATATACATGCATGTGTGTGGTGGCCAATTTGGAATCTTCTTTTTCTTGACAATACATGTTTGTGAGAGGGGTTTTATTTCTTTTCTTTTTCACTGGGGGCAAGGAAGAGGTATGAGGGAGAGGAGGCAGGTTTTCATTTATTGAAAATAAATAAAATTGAAAAATAATGGCTAAAGGAAAGAAGATTCACTAATCGATTCACTCAGCAAACATGTATCAAGTACTTACTTTGTGTGATACACTATACTCAGTATAGTTTGCCCTCATATTTAGAATGTGAAAGCCTTTTCAAATCTGTTGTTTTGGCTACCATTGTACTAAAAGGAAATGGTGATCACCAACATATTCACCTTATTCTTTAGAGTTTCTCAAATAATTATCTGAGGAGAAATGATGGATCCATTGGATTTGGTCCTTTCTTGAAAATTGAATGAGTTAGCAGAATGTTAACTAGTGAGCCCCATCTCTGCTTTGGGTGAAGTATGATAAAACCCTATACCTGAGTGTAGGACCAAGATTCTCAAGGGATCTCATGCTCAGCCGGTGTAGGGTTTTTATCTCCCTTGATCCAAGTGTCCCCTGAATCTGGAGGCAGGAATTTTTGGAGTACTGAGCGAACCTCTAAGCCTTGAAACCTGATCTAATGTTTCTAATAGAGCCTTTATAGCTCATTTTGTTCCAAAATTCTAGACTCTGAAAAAAAAGGAATCATGGAGTAAGAAATCTAAAGATAGCAAACCATGGCATCCTCTTCAGTATTTAGCTCACTGAGTTTGAGATGCTATTTTTCCATCAGCAGAATGATTGCTATAGAAAAAAGGAAATAATTATGAAAGCTGCTACTCTAAAAAGACCAAACTTAGTCCCTCTTTTTCATATACACTAAAATAATTTTAATGTTATCTAGCCACAATGCGAATTACTCTAGGGATTTTTGAAAAAAAATTCATAATCATGCCTGACACATAATTTTAATGGTAATTGAAATTTGTATGGTATCTGTTATCTCGATTAGTGGATTTATCTAAATTCATGCCTTATTACATTTTATGGCATTTTAAAATTCATCTTTCTGCTCAAGTTATCATATGAGAACAGGAAAATTCTGGAGCTTTCATAAGGTTCTCTACTTTATCCTTTTTTCCCTACCACCTCACAAGCAGAGTAACAAATCTATTTTCTTAACAGATGTCATTTTTTACCCATAATGAATTTACAAAAAACATGCATCGTAAAATTTATTTTTGCTGTTATTGATAAATTAGGAAGTTGAGGTTATATCCAATTTGCTCATATTATTTCTTAACCTGTCTACAAGTAAATTTGAGCTCATTTTATTCTACCAGTCAAATGGAATCATCCTTGGTGTATTTTAGAATGTTTTGAGATGAGCTGAGTTGACTAAAGGAGAAAAAGCTTTAGTTCAGGATGCTGCGAAACATGCCACCCTCCTTCTAATCAGTGAGGTTTAAACTTTAGAGGCATCTTTGACTCCCCCCTCTTCCTCATCCCACATATATGATTGCTAGATCTTGTACTCTATACTTATCTCCACATTTTTCATTTTCTTTCTTTCTACTCACAGCACATTTTATTCAGGCCATCATCATCAAGTTTCCTAATTAATCTCCTTGCCTCCAGTATTTCCCCTCTTTAAATCCTCTGCCAACACAGCTGCCAAATTGATATTTCTTAAATCCCATCTTGACCAGTTCACTCCCCTGATGGATAAGCATTAGTGACATTCTCTTTGTCTTCAGGATCAAATACAAACTGCTTCTGGGCATTTAAAATCCTCCACAAACTGTTTCTAAATATATTATACATTCCATTCCAATATACACCATATGGTTGAACCAAACTGAACTTCTTTTTGTTGCTTACATACAATATTCCATCTCCCACCTCTGTTCCTTTGCCCAAATTGTGTTCTTTTTCTAGTGTCTTCCCTCCTCACCTTTGCTAAGTCCTCACCTAGTTTCCTTTAATCTGTTCCTTCACAAAATCTCTCCTGATTCTCCAAGGTGCTAGTACTTAGTCTCCCACACACACAAAAATACTCTTACCCTTTATTTACGTTTGGTACACGATGTGTATATGCACACACATATAAATATTCCAAAGTGAATTTGGGCAAAGGAACACATTTACTATTTACCTTTCTTGGTGTACTAAAAGGAACAATGTAGTCAGAAGTTTGGGGTTTAAATGTCATATTTGAAGCTGCATGAATACAGGCAGGTTATGCGTGGTCTCTGAATTTTAGTGTCCTAATCTAATGATTCCTCAGAGAATGAGGGTGTTCCTTGGGTTACACATGTTATGCTGGGAGAGTGAAGGTTCTGGCATATCAAGAGATTCTATAACAAAGGTAATTTAATTCATTGTAATATCTGTGACCTAAGGACTAGTCTAGTTAAGTCTATGATAGTTCATCCCTAGAATATGACCACTAAGTGATTTGTTTTATTACCACAGGATCTCTTGGAATATTTTTTAATTTTATTCTTAATTTGTGGAATAAAATAAGTATTTCCATAACACAGTACAAGAAAAAAGATGATCACATATGAAATTGCGAATCTACTATGCATAATGTGTTATTCCTTTCAAATATGCAGCAAATTATCATGTAAATTTCTTTTTTCCCCCTGTTTTCTTCCCTCCCCCCTCCCTCCTAGAGATGGCTACCATTAGATACAAGCAATGTCTTTGGTCTGCACTGATACAGATAGTACCATAGATCTTTAGAAGTATTGAAGAATTATTTAGAAAGCCAAGCATATGGCTTTTAACACAGCGTTTGTTAAATGACAAAGATGACAAAGATGGCTTGACTTCATGACAAGCCAGATAACATACTGGTCCATGTCTTCATGTATTGGTTATAGTATTTCAATGTATTTTTTGAACCTTTCAAATAAACTATACCAATTTTCAAAAAAAATTTCATACTTTGATGGATCCATGATTAATACCAATACTCTTGCATATAACAACAACCCATTCACACATTCTGATCCTGGTTGATCTTGGCTCACACACTAATATATTCTTCATATAGTATCTACCATCAAACTGAACTCCAGGACTTAAAAAAAAAAAAACAGTTAGTGGGTAGAAGTACAGCACAAGATCTGATTCTCTTTTTTTTTTTTTTGTTTTTTTTTTTTTTAAACAAATACTTTATTAACTTCTGTTTTACATCATTCATTTCCGCCAGATTTTGAGTTACAATCATTTTCCCCCCATTATTCCCCTACCCAACCTCCCAGAATAGCAGTCCCACAAGATATCGCTTCCTCCAATCTGCTCTCCCCCATACCTTCTCCCATACCCCCATCGACTTTTCCATTAGAGGAAGGTGAATCTTTGTGTCCCAATGCCTGCACATCTTATCTCCCAATTACAAGCAAAAGAGTATTAATAATAGTATTTATATATATTTGAAACATTTAATGTTAAGACCTCGAATTTCAGATCCATTTCCTTCCTCCCTTGTCACCCATTCCCTCTGGGAGATAAGTAATTCAGTATATGTTGTACATGTCTAGCTATGCAAAACATTATCATAGTAGATATATTGTACAAGGCTGCTTATAATTCCCTCCCACTCATCCCACCCCCCACCTGGTCCATTCCCTACATGATCCTGTCCCTCTTCTATAGTGGGTACTTCCAACCTCCCCTCACCCAAGGATGCCCTCCCATCCATCATCCCTCCTCTCATCCCCCTTCCCCCTATCCTGCTGTAGGTTGAGATATCCCATTTAGTATGTATGTCATTTTCTCCCTGAACCAAATTCAATGTGAATGTGGTTTTGCCTTTTTAGCCTTCCTTATTCTCCCCCTCCTTTGCAACCACTTCCCCTTACATGAGATAGTTTACCCTACCCTGTCTCTCCCCATCTCCTCTTGCCACTTTCCTCTCTCACCTCATAATTTCATCCCTTGAGTATTCTCCCTTCCCAACAAATTCAACCTATGCCCTCTATCCATATATAACTGTAACCATATACACACACATTCACATATGTATTCGTATGACCACACCCCCTTCTTCCATTATTTTCATAGTGAGAAAGATATCATCAGTCACAGATATTGCTTTTCCATATAGGAATGTAAATAGTTCAACTTTGATAAGTTCCTTTTGATTTCTTTTCCCTGATTACCTTCTCAGGCATCTCTTGCTTCTTGTGTCTGGATGTCAAATTTTCTATTCAATTCTGGTTTTTTCCTCAAGAATGCTTGAAAGTCCTCTATTCCACTGAATGACCATATTTTCCCCTGAAACAAAATACTCAGTTTTGCTGGGTAGGTGACCCTTGGGTTCATTCCCAGTTCTTTTGCCCTCTGGAATATCATATTCCATGCCCTTCGATCCCTCAGTGTAGAAGCTGCCAGGTCCTGGGCTATTCTGATTGTGTTTCCACAATATTGAAATTGTTTCTTCCTGGCTGCTTGTAGTATTTTCTCCTTGATCTGGGGATTCTGGAACCTGGCTATAATATTCCTGGGAGTTTTCTTTTTGGGATCTTTTTCAGGAGGTGATCGGTGGATTCTTTCAACCTCTATTTTGCCCTCTGGATCTAAAACATCAGGGCAGTTTTCCTTGAGAATTTCTTGAAGGGTGATTTCTAGGTTCTTCCTTGATCATGGCTTTCAGGTAGTCCAATAATTTTTAAATTGTCTCTCCTGGATCTATTCTCCAGGTCAGTGGTTTTTCCCATGAGATATTTCACATTGCCTTCTAATCTTTCATTTGTTTGGATCTGCTTAACAGCATCTTGATTTCTCATAAAGTCATTAGCTTCCATTTGCTCCAGTCTAACTCTGAAGGAATGAATCTCCTCAGTGAACTTTTGAGATTCTTTTCCATCTGGCAAATTCGACTTTTTAAGGCATTCTTCTCCTCATTGCCCTTTTGGGCCTCCTTTGCCATTTGAGCTAGTCTATTTTTTAAGGTGTTGTTTTCCTCAGTCAGGCTGTTGACCCTCATTTCATACTTTTCCTGCATCCTTCTCATTTCTCTTTCTAATTTTTCCTCCACTTCTCTTATTTGATTTTTAAAGTCCTTCTTAAGGTCCTCTATGGCCTGCAACCTGCTCATGTTTTCCCCTGGGGCTTTTGGAGCAGGACTTCTGACCTCACAGTCCTTTTCCCGCTCTATGCCCCCAAAATAGGAGTCTAGGGTTGCATTTTTCTGTTTCCTTTGCCTTGGCATGTTGCCACTTAATTGCTTGACTTTTGGGCTTGTTGCCACACTATGGCTTTAAGGCCAGATAGAGGAATTTTCGTCCCGAACGTGTGGGGGCAACTTCCGTTTCTGGCAAGCTGTAAACCCACCCACAACTTCCACCCTAGATCACAATCCAGATCCAGGGAGGTTAAAGCAAGAGCGATTACCCCCCAAGACTGATCGCTGGATCTCCCCACGATTTGTAGGCTGGGAGCCGGAGATGCCTCTGAAAACTACAAAGTGGCGTGTCTCCTCAGCAGCTTCTAGCCCCCAGGGGAGGGAGCTGACGCATTCCCCAAATACAGGTCCCAAAGTCCATAGGACACTAACCTCTTACTTTGTCCTAGGCAAGTCTATGTTGATAATTCTGGAGTCTCCACAGTTCCTGGTGTTCTGGGGTTCCTCCAGCCGGCTGCTGGCCCTGCCGCCCTGGGGCTAAAACCTCGGCTCACGTGGACCTGGGCTCGGCTCGGCTCCTGCGCTCTGCGCGCTGCCGGCTCCCAGACCACTGCGCTGGTCCTTCCTGCAGGGTGCTGGGCTGTCCTCAGCGGGAGGTTAGCTTCTCTGTGTCGTTCTGTGGGTGCTGGGGCTCCAGAAGATTTTCAGAGTCCTTTTTTACATAGTTTGTGGAGAATCTGGGGGCAGAGAGGCTTGGACGAGGGGTTTCTACTCCGCCATCTTGGCTCCGCCCCCTGATTCTCTTTTATACTGGACTCTTTATACATGACCAACCTACCTTTTCTTGCCACACATTTCCTTTATAATACCACATTAGTAATTATTGTCAATATGCTGAAGCCCTTTGACACTCTCTATGTACCTCTCCATTGCCTTTGAGTCATCAAAGATTTTGCTTATTTTGACATGATTGTGTTCATCATTCCAGGCTATATAGCATCACTGGGAAAAATGGCATAAAAATGATTGATTTCGTGTCAGAGGAGTCGTTTCAGAAAACTGAATGTCCTCTGCAATTTTCAAAAGTAATACACCACATCATCCTTTTCTTATTCAATTGTGACCCAAACTTAATGGACATAGTCACTGCCTATTTGAGACTGTTAGACTAAGCCAATGGACTTCACATTCAATTGTAGGTTGAAATCTCCAACCCCTCCCCACTCCTCCCCTTCCCCCTGACTGGCTTGTTATACCTCTTTTTCATGGCCATGAATCTCACTGACACGATTTTGTTACATCTTTGAAATTAAGTAATTGGGAAGCAATAACCTCTGGTAGACCTTACCATTTATAGGAAATATAAGCTCTGATTGTTTTTTACCAATCTGTAAAGATTTTGAGTCCTGGTCCAATGATAGGCTGTGTGCCTGCTGAGGACAGTTCTTATCTATTCCTTTCTCATATTTTCATCAAGGATATCCTCAACATTTATGTAGACCATTTCAAAAAGATTTTATAAATATAAAAATAGAAGTATGACTCAGCAGGTCCTGAAAATTTTTGGTAGTAGGAGTAGGAAAAAGAGGAGAAGGAGGAGGAGAAATAATGAATATATTTATGATTGGATTGGTATAGGGAACTACAGAATGAGGAAACTAGTTTTACCAAAGAAAATTGCCATCTTCTCTCCAAGTTGTAATATCAGAGAGTTCACTTTTAAGCTGAGAAATAAAGGGACTTACACAGGGTTAAAAAGCCAGTATGTAGCAAAGGCAGGACTTAAACCAAGGTCATCTGGGCTCCAAAGTTTTCTCTATATCCACTAAACCATGGTGCTTTTACCTATCATAATAACAATAAAAATAATAGCTTGTACTTGTGTAATGCTTCAAAGTTTGAAAAACACTTTATATCCATTTACTCACTTGTGCCTCACAAAAGTCATGTAAATAGATGCTACAGTTTATAGATGGAGAAATTGAAGCTTAGAGAGGAAAAATGAATTGTCCATGTTCACCTAGACACTATATATCAGAAGTATTATTTAAACCCATTTCATTCTGGCTTCAAGTTCAACGGTTGGCTGACTATATCTTTCCATTCTTTTGCCATCTTCCATCTTTAGTATCTTGAAAATTGATCCTTTAGTTCAAAATTGTACCATTTTCTATGTGAATATCTTCCATATATGCTCCATCAGGTTCAGCCCTTTCCCAATTTCATCTCCTTAATTGCCATTTGCACTTGTGGATAAAGCATGGCAGGTACTAAGGCACTGGACTTCAAATAGAGTGATTCAACCATCTGTGATTATGGAAATAGATCCATATAGAAATTCTGGCAAGTCCATTCCATTTTTGATGCATTGTTCTACTCCTTTACCTTTTCAATATTATGACTATACATATAGAGTCAGTGTTACATATTGGACAGGGAGATGGATTTAAAGCCGGTTGGACCTTAATTTAAGTCCTACCTTTGATACTGGCTATGTGATCCTGGTCAAGTCATTTAAATGCCCCACCCCAACCCCAAAGGCACTTTCTAAGACTCATGCAGAGAAAATGTTGAATAGCATTGGTAGAAAGAGTCCCCTAATCTGGATACTCCCTATACTAGTTAAAAAAAAAAAAGATTACCATAGGTAATCACACACACACACACACACACACACACACACACACACACACACAAATATACCCACTCACCCATACATACCAATGTATATGTAAAATATATTGTTCAAAGAATTGAATAAAATGATGTCAGTGCAAGCATATACCTTTTACATAATAAATATACTACTGAAGAAGTACATGCAAACATAATTTTGTAATCTCAAACTGGTAGTGCATATGAGCTCATTCTTATATTGTATTGATATAACAGTAAAACACACGGTTCTTTGTCAGTTCAGCCATAAATTTTGCCAATCCAGTTGTTTTGCCTTAAACAGAAAAGTCTACCAGGCAAATGGATTTTTCTGCCTTCTAGCTGGTTGCTTAACATGGTGGTAAAGAAGCTTTAGTGAATTTTGACTTCAGGGTTACTATAAGAATACATAAATGAATCTTCTGTATAAAGTGGCTTTCCTCCCTTTGGAGTCACTCAGAAGAGCTTCCAGTGACTATGAAGCAAAATGTTTGAAGCACCTGTCTGAATGCACTCATTTCCAAAATGCTTGCTTTTATTGACACATCATTTTTCTAAATATAAAATCATTGGGTCCACATTTCTGTTCAGTGCTTTGAATGTATTTTGTATTGAAGACTGATTTACTTTCTAATTATACAGAAGTGAATGACTCTTTTGCCACTGGCTCCAATTGTTTGACTAGTTTTAGTGACAAACTGAAACCAATAGGAAATGACATGTCTGTTGTTGCCTCCGTGACAATTCAAGTGAAGTATTAAGTTTATCCTAATATTGTGTTACTCCAGGATTAGTTTCCTTTTGCCTTCAGATTGATCTTCTATTGCTTTTGACTAAATTAGCACTTTTGTGGTTTTAGTCACTTCTAAAACCACATAAATGTTTAGACTTGAATGCCTGGTGTAGTGTAAAGAATACTATATTTGAAGTCATGGTTCAAGTCCCAGCTCTGACCCTTGAAATATATGGTGCCCAGCCAGCCACCTAACCATTCTGGTCCTCAGTTTCCTCATCCATAAAAAAGGAGCTCAAACCAATGACATTTAAGGCTTCTTCCTGCTTGAAATCTATAATATTCATTTTGGCATACATGCACACATAAGGCATTTTGACAAAGATGCCAGGAATAAGAACTTTAAAATACCTGTAAAATGAAAAACAAAAAACAAAAAACAAACCCAAAACCAAAACAAAATAAGGCACACGTTAATCTTTGTCTTAAGTTTCAGGACATACTTGAATCAAGACACACTTGTTATTTACTTAGATAAACTAAAGGACAGCAAAGGTTGATGATCGTAGTGTTTAGCTTAAATGCTTTACAATCCAGATCTCTATAAAATGCTAGACTTTTGGAGGAGCTCGGCTGACTGGCTATGGGGAGCTGTTGGGCTACCCTACACCAAGGATCAATTCTCCTATTCCGCAGTGTACTTACTCCTCCTGGTGTGGAGGAGGTAAGCTGTTTTCTTTTATAGCTGAATAAACCCTTGCAAACTTTCTTGGTACTTTTCAGTGGATCAGAGCAGTCGTTTCTAATATAGCACATCTGAGGCCTAACTAGGTCTATAGAGTGATGAGTTTTATAAGCACTTCTCTTGATAAAGTGCAAAGCCCTTCTTATGTAACTGAAGCAGCCAGTTGTGGGCTCTGAAGCACATCTAAGTTACATTCAGCTAAAAAGAGGGGCAGAGGTGTCATAATGATACAAGGGTTTGTTTTATTTTTAAACTCTTCTTTCTGTGTGTAGAGTTCAAAGAATGCAAACAAGTATTAGGTATCAAGATGAAAGTTCCATCATATATTATACAAGATACATTTTCCCTGCAGAAATCTTCACATTCCACAGAATATGAAAATCACTTTGTTAGCAATGATGCAGGCTCCAGTCATTTAATCATCTTTTCATGTCCAGAGATTACAGCACAAGAGCATGGCTGGGATGGGGTCTGGCCCCATTCCCTGGAAAGGACTTTGATTGAATCTTCAACTAAAGGACTTTTCATAAATGATCTATTTAGAATTTTTCCTCAATGAAGTAAACAAACGAGGGAACCTCAAATAAATTATAAACATTGGAAGTATAGAAACGCTCTTATAGGAAGTGAAGGTTAAAAATTGGACATTTTTCTTGAGAGTTGCCATTTGGAATTCTTGTTTCCCAGAAACACAATGTTTTCTGCCCCCTTTTCTCTTCCCCAGAACAGTTTGTTATGTGCTGTCCATCTGGTAGAACACATTTGCCTTAAATAACATATGAACATATTTACCTTAAACAGTCTGTGAATAGAGAAGAGGATATTTAAGCTGAGGTAAAAAAGGACTAGTGTTGTTCATCCTCAGGCATAGCAAAGCTGATTTCACTAAATGAAATGCAGCTACTTTATCTCACTACTTCCTTTTCATCCTTGACAACCTTATTATGACCCAAAAGACATGAAATATGCAAAAATTAATTCACCTAATATATATTTTATTTGAATGGATTTTAAGATCTCTTTGGTAGGCATATGGTTGCAGAGGCTATGTCATGACCCTTGCTCTACCAGAGGTGTTTGCTGGATTTGGAGTTATTTCATGAGAAGCTTCTTAGAAAGACACACACACACACACACACACACACACACACACACACACACACACACACAGAAGGAGGGAGGAAGAGAGGGTGAGAGGGAGAGAGAAAGAGAGAGAAAGGCAGAGAGAAAGGGAGAGAGAGAAAGACAGAGAGACAGAGACAGAGAGAGAAACAGAGAGAGAGATAGAGAGAGGGAGAGGGAGTGGAAATAAACCACAGTAACTGATATTTATGTAAAACTGTCAGGTTTATAGACAGGTTTATAGACACGTTATCTCATTTGATCCTCAGAACAATACTGTCCTATGAGACTCATGGTGCAGATATAAATATCCCCTTTTACAGAAAAGGAAGCTTTTAGAATTTTAAACTTTGAAGCTCAGATGTAGAAAGGGTAAAAGGGCAAGGATCACGAGACGGAGACTGAAGCTTACTTCTGGCACTAAGCGATGGGCTGTGTAATCCAGGCTCAGTAAATACTTTGCTTTATGAATCTAGAACCAAGGTTTTTAACCTGGGATTTACAAACTAACAAAACAAAACTGAATTTTCAATGGAATGGATTTATTATTTCGTATTCATATGAATTTTGTTTCATATTTAGTAATATGGTTGTAAAATATTTAAATATATTATTCTGAAAAGTAATTGATGAGATCCACGAGATTTCGCAAAGGGTCCATGACACAATAAAATGTAAAGACCTCATAGTCTATAAGTTTCTCATCTATAAAATAAGAAGAATGGCCTAGATAATCCTCAGTGTCTTTTCTAGCCCCAAAGATATATAAGATTTAAGTGAAGTTCCAAATATTTAGCCTAAATTATGATGTTTCTGTGAGATTTAAAGTGCTTCCATAGGCACATTAAGAAACATCCTATTCGTTTTGAAAAATCTGTTCTAGATTGTTATACTTAATAACTACTGTCCATGAGGCATTTTTGGTAATAGTTTATCCATAGGTATTTGGAATAGAAACAGAGCAACGTGTATGTGTCACTTTGTGAACATTTTTGCGCCTATTCTAGAAATAGGCACATCTGATCATACATCTAGGAGTATTATCTCTAAGAGACAGGATAAGCACAGTGAAAAATCACTTAATCGGTGGGGGGCATATCACACCAGAATACATTCACTGGGTTGAATGTACTCTCCTGGTATGTAATACCAATAGCATGAATGATTTAAAATCATCCGGCAGTTTCCTTTTCAGCAGCTGCTTTTTCTTTCATCAGTAGGTGCTGATCACAAATTTTGTGTCTGCCAGGAAAAGCAGTAGGCAAAAACAGATAAATAAATAATGTTTTTCCCAAGTCGGCATATGTTTGATACTAGTACATGGTATCATAGATGTCAGCTTTCATCAGTAGCTGGAAGATGAGACAATTCAAATGAGGAAATGAGCATTTTAACTTGCTTCATTAATTTGACAGCATGGATTTGCAGGAGGCCTAGCTACCCTTATGGTTATTCAGGGTTGTTAAAGGAGGAAAGAATCATAGGGCATGTGACAATACTGTTATTGTTGTTGTTTAGTCATTTTCCAAGTATATCTGACTCTTTGTGACTGGGTTTTCTTGACAATGATACTGGAGTGCTCTGCTTTGCCATTTCCTTCTCTAGCTCATTTTACAGATGAGGAAGCTGTGGCAAGCAAAGTTAAGTCCAGGGTCACACAGCTAGGAAGTTATTGTTTGAGGCTAGATTTGAATTCGGAAGATGAGTCTTCCTGACTCCAGGATCAGCGCTCTAACTACTGTACCTATAGCAGAAAAACCACCAGTGGTAACAAGGAGATCTGGGTTTGACTCTTATGTTTGCTCCTAATTATTATGGGACTTTGAATTAAAAATATACTACTATCGATATTTAATATCCTGGTACCTCAATTTCTTCATATGAAAAATGAGGATGTTTGATTGAATAGTCTCAAAGAGCTATACCAGCTTTAATAATTCCAAAGCAGACAAATCCAGAGAGGTCCAATATTCATTTAGTGATATAAAACATTTAGCAATTATAGAAGTGAGACATTTAGTGCTTTGTAAACATTTCTAATGTGACCATCACAATTTATCTCATAATAAAAAAGCCTTTAACTCCAGAACATGTTTATCTAGACCATGATGCCTCTTAATAGAATTCTACCTTCAAATAAAAAAGGATATTTGTACCTATTTACCTTTCATTCTATACTCATATTAACTAAAGAAAGAGCTTATCATTATTAATAGTCCATTTTTATTATAGGGATATTTGGGATCCATAAGCATATTTCCAGATGAGGTTGAATCAGTAGTTTCGTGTTTGTATGTAAAGGACAATATTTTTATATTAAATATTATTAATATTTTAGATAGCAATCTTATAGGAATCAGAATATTTTATAAATTAGGGAGCTGTGCTTTGTGGCTCTCATTTGAAATACTAAGGTACATTATGAGCTAAACAAAAATATTATAAGGAGTTTATTATGATTTTATGAAGTAATCAAACCCCTAACATATAGCATTACACAGTATGCAAGACTTTGGTTATGGATGTATACCCAGAAATAATTCTTGTTTATTCTATACTTCTTTCAGTTTAACAAATGACTCAATTGGGTAACCATTTGCAACTGTGGAGGCAGTTCTAGTTGCAAAAGAGATTAAATTCACTTATTTGTTCTTTCTTTTTATCATAATCCTTGAAAAATAGCAGCTTATCCTCCCATGACACATTCATTCTTACCTCTGTACCTTTCTTTATACCATTCATTCTTTCTTCCTTTTTCCTCCCTTCCCTTTCCATTCAAGGCCCAACTCAAACTCCAGTTGTTGACTATCCTTTCATTCTTGGAGTCCTTTCCTTCCTTCTGAGAACTACTGCATCATTCTAGTTTCCTTCCCATTTCTTTTTATCTTTCATGGGCTCCATTTTCTCTTCTCCAAAAGGTAGGTGCTTGCTAAGACACTGCTTATTCTTCTGGAACTGCCTATTTTTCCTCAGAGATTTCATTCATAGTTTTGGTTTCAACTGCCACTTTTACCTAGACTCCCAAATTTACATCTCCCATCTTATCTTCTCTCCTGAGCTTTCATTTCAAATCTCTACCTGTGCAGTGATGTCTCCACTTGTATTTATTATTGTCACCTCAAATTCAATATATTAATTTTTCGCTTCAAAAACAACAAAAATCATTTTTGTTTCAGCATTCTCAAGTCCAACCTCCTACTTTAGCAGTCCTGTGTTTTATATCCTCCTTCCCTCCCTCCCCCTCTCTATCTCTCCCCGCCTCTTTCTCTTCCTCTCCCTTTTCCTCTCCTCCCTCTCCTTCCTCTCTCTTTCTCCTCTGTGTTTCATTCCCTCCCTTTATCCTTTTCCTCTCTCCCTCAGTCTCCTGACTGATTATTCATGATAAATTGTGTTCTGAGCTGTCTTTTTAGGTCTATGTCATGCCTCAATAACTATATAGCAAGCCTGTTGAGGGCAGGGATCATGGCTTTTATCTCTTTTTAGTTTCACAATGGTAACAGTACTCTGAATAAGAATCACTGAATTTCAGTGCTGAAAGGAACCTTAAAGGCTATTCAATAAGTTTCTTTTGTTTTGGTTGGTGATGATGACTTTTTTTTTACTTCTCTCTTCTTTGAAATTCTAAAACACTGTTATCTGCACAGTTGGACACTTGATTAATTACTATCTTGTATCATTCCCCAATCCTCCTGTTTAAATTTTGTCTCCAACCAGAGGTTGAGGGCAGGGACAGCAATTTACACTTCTCTAAAGTCTTTAACCATTTCTGCAATGGAGTAGGCACTCAATATAAGCTTTTTGATGGATTAATTAGAATTAGACACTTGGTACAATTCTGTGGCTATACTACACAGAGATTTTAATCAAAATGTTTTTGGCTCTTCAGCAAGGAATCTGGGCGGAACATAAAGTGTAAATACAATTTTGTCCTTTGTGAAGGTAATTGATGGTACTTTGAAAGTATAGAGTGACAAAAATAAAAGCTTTCATAAGGAGTCAGCCCACATATATTTTCTGAACTTTTGTGAGTGAAACGCCTTCAGCATTCATAAATGTCACTTTCTTTTATGTAGAAAAGAGATAAAATTTTGCAGATTCAGAAAAGAAGAAAAATTAAGTGTAGGAAAATACCATTATAGTGATGGTTAATAGATGCAAACTGCCTTGTTAAAACTAGAAGTAAAAATGGTCTAATTAGGAAATGAAATCCATGATAAGATCTCTCCCTTGCTTGCACCTCCCACCCCCCCCCCCACCACGAAGAAATGTCAAAGGCTTCCTCTATCACATAAGACTTATTGAATTGTGAGTATTATTTGTGCTATTTATATCCAGCAAACCTACCCTGAATGGTATAAGTTATGCTTTTTGTAAATCAGCTCAATTACCTTTTCATCTTATCAAATTCTAAGAAGGAAAGTCTTATTAGGTAGTATGCATTAACTCTAGTCAGCAATGATGAATCAAACTTATCACATGGAAAATGCACAAAACCTCTTTCATTTCAAGCAAATTTTTTCCTATTTGCATAAAAAACCTATCTCCAGTATACTGTTAATATTAAATAATATTTTATCTAAAGTATTTTAAATCATTTGCCAATTCCAAACCTGCAAACAAAAAAATCAAATACTATTAACTTTTACTCAATATTCTGTGCACATGTCATAAAACGCTTAGCATCAAAGTGCCCAAAATGCATTCCAGTACTTTGGATTCTATTCCAGTTTTAATATGAAAAGATGTATGCTTCCCCACAAACAGCTGGGTGATGCTATAACATTAGCTTGTCTCCTTAAGCTTGGCTTTCTTAATTTGTTGGAAAGTATGGACTCAAGTATTCATTGGCATAGCACAGAATGATGAATTAGCATATTACCTACCCAAAGCCTACAAAGATGCCATTTCAATTTTTAGATGACTTTTAAGATTACAGTTCAAGTGGTTGAAGAGCAGTGTGGACACAGAACCTTAATTTTTTTCCTACGGCTGAAATGCAGATTAAATTTGAATAATTAATTTTAATGTTTTCATTTATAGCCTGGCACATTAAAATTTTACTTTCTTTTAGCCATATACAGCAGACTTGAACCAAATTCACAAGATTTAGGGCTTGTTTTTCAATAGTAAATGTGGTCTGAAGGGAAAAAAAACTTCTCAGGTAGCTTTTAACTATTCCTGCACCCCAGTTTCCAATCATAAATAGCACAGTATGGGTTTAGATAAAAATGGACCTTTGGTGACACGCCCTTCCCCTAGAAGTTGTACTGGCCTACTCATTTTGGATCCTTTCTTCAAAGCAATGTTATAATCGTTCATTAATTGTCTAACTTATTGTAAATACATTAGTTTCCTTTAAATTAACTAAGAACTTTGTTTTGTTTTGTTTTGCTCCTGCAGTTTTGCTTGTCCCAAAAGCAAAGGACCCAAAATATCATAAAATTGAATGAAATTAGATAAAAACACATTATTTTCAAAATTAAGAGCTTGTTTGATCCAGAACATTTCTTCACAGAATCTTTAAAAGAAGATTGTGAAGATGGGTGTTATCAAAAAGAGAAAAAAATGCAGGGAATCAATTTAATGTATGTTGCAATTTAAGGCATGTTTGGCTTTTAAAACATTTTTAACCTGTTCTCATATTATCTTGCAGCCTTCTTAAACCTTTCTCTCCTCCATGTAATCTGAGATCCAGTGATACTGACCTCTTTGCTGTTCTTTAAACTCATGGGACATGATTTCTGGACCCAATATTTTCAACAACTTTCTCCCATTCCTGGAACTCTTTCCCTCTTCACCACCACCTACTGGCTTCCCTGAATTCCTTCAAGTCTCAGCTTAAGTTTTGCCTTTTTCTACATGTCTTTTTCAGTCCTCTTGAATTTTATTTGTTGACTCTTTAATATTATCCCCATTTTAACATTTATATGTATTCATGCATGTATGCATTCCCTATCAGAAGGTGAGCTTCTTGAGAGCAGGGACTATTCATTGCCTTTCTTTGCTAATCATTAGCACATCACCCAGTCCATAAGTGCTTGTTGACTGACCTCAAGACAAAACAGTAAAGCACCGTGGTGTCAATATATAAGGGAAAAAGCAGACTAAAACTCAAAGTATATCCAGTCCCATATTAACTGCCTATTCTCACAACTTTGAATTTGAATGACTATTTTAATTATTTTTTGTTCCTTTTATTCCTTCTTACTCAAGTGCCATTTAGTTTCATAGTCACATATTGGTGAGTTCAAATAAAAATACCAACAAACATAGCTCTTCATCTGCCCTGAACCATGTATTCATTCATTCATGAAATATTTCATAATCTCTTAACTTCCTGCCTGATACAATGCTAGGTGCTACCTTCATTTTTTTTTTTTTTTGCTTTTTGGAGGGCAATTGGGGTTAAGTGATTTGCCAAGGTCACACGGCTAGTTTTTGTGTTAAGTGTCTGAGGCTGGATTTGAACTCAATTTGAACTCAGGTCCTCCTGACTCCAGGGCTGGTGCTCTATTCACTGCACCACCTAGCCGCCCCTAATTTTTTTTTTTTTGGAGAGGGGAAGGTAGGGCAATTGGGATTAAGTGCATTCATTGTTGAATATTTCTTGTCCTCAAAACAAAATAAACAAAAAAAAAACTGCAATAGATAAGACTTATACATTAATAATCACAGTACCAGGCAATATGTATTAAACTGGTACATAACAGCACTGTAAAAGAATAGAGATGTCATTCCTAGCTTATTTTATAGATAATAGAAAATACAGTCTAAAGCTTCAGTAACACAGCTAACAAAATCCAAATTTCAAACTGTGTCTTTGACTTCATTTCTAATGTGTTTACATTATACCCCAGAAAAAGGAAAGATGCACAGAGGTGGTATTGAGCTGGGCTTGAAGTGTGGTGGCTAACATTACAGCCAAAGGATGTAGCATGAAAAAAAAATAAGACAGGGAATGCATGAGGTATGTATAGAGCATGGTGGGTAAAAGCAGTTTGGCTAGAATATAGAGTAACTTTATAGAAGCGGTAGGAGGAAGAAACGTCTTGAAAGGGGAGTTATAACCATATGTATCACATGGAGTATAACACTGAGAAATTTTAACTTATGTGATGTGGCAGGTAATATAAAGGTTTCTGAGCAGTGAAGTATGATTACCTTATAAAGATTAATCCAACAATAGCTTGCAGGCTGGTTTGCAGATGGAAGAAGTCAGAGGCAGGGAGGCCAGCTAGAAAACTATTTTAATAGTCCAGAAATGAAGCAATAAAGGCATAAATTACAGTGGCAGCTATGGTAATGGGATATAAGGGAATGAATGAAATGAATGAAACAGCTTTTATTAAGATTTTAACTATATGCCAGGCACTATGCTAAATGCTGGAGATATGAAGACGAGCAAGAACTACAAAAAGAAAGAAAATAAAAGAGATACAAATCTTGGACTATGTTTAAATAATACTTTAAAGTTTGCAAAGTATTTTCCCCCAATAATACTGCGATGCCTAGCTATCCTGTCTATAGTCTCATCAGTTAGCCTTTCCACCTGGAAGCCATACACTCTTGGTTGGTTACTGCCCCTCCCAACTTTTATTTTATGAAAAGGCTTTAACCTGTTTTTTTCTTCATTTATGACTCCCCAGTCCTTTCTTCTATAGCCTCTCCAGCTTCCTTGCTCCAGGGTAAGTATTCTTCCCCTCTTTCCCTCAGGTGTAGAACCAAACAGGGATCCACCCTTCTTCCTGGAGTCAGAAGGACCTGAGTTCGGATCCGACCTCAGACACTTAACGCACACACAAAACAAAAACCTAGCCGTGTGACCTTGGGCAAGTTACTTAACCCCAACTGCCCTCCAAAAAGCCAAAAAAAAAAAAAAAAAGAATGTAAGCTCCTTGAGAACAGAGATTCTTTTTAGTTTTTGTTTTTATATCCTCTGTACTTAGCACAATGTTTGGTACATTGTGAGAGCTTAATAAATCATTTTTATTCACTAATTCATAGTTCAGAAGAGCTATGATTTCAATAAATAGGACACTCCCATTAATGATGTATACTACAATCTCTTTGTTTCTTCTTACAGAGCTTCACACATTGGGGCCTCAACTAAACCTGGGAAAGTTCTTGTGAAGTGCTTCTTAATACTTATCTGGTTGGCTTTCAAGTGACAGTCTTTTAATGCATTGGTCTTCCTATGAGTCAATCAATTTCCAGCTTTATGGGATCTGCTAGAGACTGAAAACTACCAGAGAAACCTGAAGGAAACTAATGAGGAAAGTGACATAAATGGAGTGGTGGTCCAAGTGGTCAGTGTTTTATCTACATTATAAAATTAAGGAACTGATGTTATTCTAAGTGTTATAGGTGAGAATTGCAACTAGGTCTAGAATTGGCTAAAAGTCCAATATCCTTTTCTCTAGATCAATTCCGTTGTTTCAGTTATGTATAACTCTTCATGACACCATTTGGGATTTTCTTGGCAGAGAAACTGGAGTAGTTTACCATTTTCTTCTCCAGCTCATTTACAGATGACGAACTGAGGCAAGTTGTATCTCAAATAAAAGCTAGAATGTTATTTACTGGATATCTATAGAAGTGATTCAGAACCTGCAATATTTAAACTTAAAAATATTTTTGGGGGCTGGTTTACTTCTGGGAGCTAAGATGTTGGAGTAAGCATTAAATCACTGTAACTGTTCCATATTTACTTCCAAACTGCTACAAAATAGTACCCCACAAAATAGTACCCTGAAACAAATCCTGTAACAATAGAACTAGCAAAAAGATGGGGTAAAACAGTCTTTTAACCCAGGAAACTTGGAAGATCAGCAAGTCCTTCTCTCCCACATAAAAGAGGAGTGCCTTCCAGGACAGGAAGCATCCCAACAAGCCAGCAGCAAACCCTGCCTCAGCAATCCAGTGGGAGATCCTGAGACCCCCAGTGTGGTGGAACAGGCCAATACCAACCTGCCTTGTGCCTTACTACAGCCAGGGGAACTGATAGACTCCAGCTTGAAGAAGCACTATGTGTTCTGGCACAGCTCCCAGAAGGTACACATCTTCCAGTGGACAGACATCCACATCCTTGAGAGTAACCCCAAGAAAGTGCAGGAACACCCCACCATATTATAAAATATATCAGATACAAACTTTCTAACAATGAGAGTTATTTATCGTAAAAGGTAGTATAATGCCTTGCAAAGAAATTATTTTTTTTGCTTTTTTTTTGATGGGCAATTGGGGTAAAATGACTTGCCCAAGGTCACATGGCTAGTAAGTGTAAAGTGTCTGAGGCTGGATTTGAACTCAGGTCCTCCTGACTCCAAGGCCAGTGCTCTATTCACTGCGCCACCTAGCCACCCCTACTTTTAGAAATTCCTAAGCACAGACTGGTTGATGTTTCAACAGGACTTGTTTAGAACCTTTTTCTTCATCAGGTGGGGAGACTTTTCTGACTCCCAGAGTCTATGATTCTATATTATGAAATTATACCACAATTCTTGCAGTTCTCATAGAATGAGGCTGAGGTACGATAATTTTTGTTGTTGTTATATTGTTTGAGTTTTAAATGTAGTGGCTTACGGAGTTTAAATTTATACAAATACATGAATGTATAATTATAGTTTTATTAAGGCACCTATAATAAACTTTGTTTATTGCCTTTTTCTAAAGATTTCAAACCATTTATCTACTATTTTTTTCTTTTAAGATGAACATCTCTACTTTTAGAGAAACTATAACTAAGGTTAAATGGTTTCCCTTGAGGAACATATCCATCAAGAAAGGACCTAAACATAAAGAAAACACGAGACCAGGATATTATAAGCAGCATCAATGGTATTTATAATTTGCTCTACTCAGTATGTATCTACACTTAAAGACTGGATTTATGCATATTGTAAGACCCTCCAGGGTTTGGAGAACATGACTGTGTGAGTTAGGTTCAAGTCTCCAATTTAAGACTGACCACCAGTTAAACAAATCTCTGCCTATGTGACCTTAGGTGAATCACTTACCAGCCTTCAACCTCAGATCCTCAATAAAAAAAAAGTCTAATATATTATTTGACCTCTGAGGTCCCTTCTAACTCTAGATGTATGATCCTTTAATCCTCAGGGGATTCACCTAATCAGGACCAAGAAAAGTCAAGCACAGATTCCTGTTACAGTAGTAGGAATACAGAAAGCTTCCTGTCTGTGGCAGACAGAGCTTAATGCCAGGTATCTTGTCACTAGCATAGCATGTCCCTATTGACTCTTCTTGTCTTTGAGTTCAACCAAACTGAATTACTCACCTTTTTGCAATCTCATCCTACCCCTTCTAGCTTCAGGTATTTTACCCACATGTGAAAAAGATTCTTTCCTAGTCCTTTATCTCATCCTATTGATAACATTCTCTCTTAAGGGCCCACTCATTCTATATAATAAACTGCTAATGTAGTACATTGGACCTGCACAACTTGTAAACTTCTTTGGGCCACAGGTTAGACTAGAGACAGACTGATAATGGTTGGTTGCTGTGGGTCATGTGACAAACAGGAGAGTGTGCAGTGGTAACCCTACATTTTTTGCAGGCCACCCCTTTGGTGGGCTGCAAGTAGCCCATGGGTCATATGTTGTGCAGACCTGTAGTATGTTATTGTATTAATTTTTTAAATTAATTAATTAATTGGCTTTATTTTTGGTCAGGCAAACTATATTGCTATTTTATTGAAATTCAAAATATTTTCTTAGTCATGAAAAAGGGACAGAATCTAATAAGATGGCATTTATAGGGGTAGACATAAAGTCCTATAATGAGGTCCCCCCAAAATATAACAGAGGTATGTTGTAGGAAAAACATGGCCAGACAACAATTCGTGTAGAAAAAAAAACCCAGGGTGGGGGCATGGAGTTTAAAGGAGAAGGCTAATTCAATGTGAAACAACAGAGTGATGAGGAAAGGAAAAAAAAATGAATGTATTTTACTCTGAGCTACAGTGATAGAAATGTAATGTCTGGAAAAAGGAATGTTTTAACATTTGTATTCTTCCTGGACATCTTCCTTAAATCCCTAAGCCAGAAGTGACCTCTTCTTCATTAAATCTTTTCAGCTTACTCTATTGGTCATCTTCTCCTATGTCCTTAACATTTCCTACTGATTTCAAATCCTTTTCCAAAGCCTTATCATGGCTTAGAGGTGATGGTGGGTTAGCATAGGACATAGCATTGGGGTACAAGATCTAGATGGTACCATCAACCTGGTATAGGGCCTTTAGATAAGGACTGGTAACAGACTGTGTTATTACACGAGAACAGGCTACTGCCAGAGAGGCTCTTCATAATGTAGGTTGTGGGGCAATGACGTTTTGTTAATAGCTACTCTTAAAAACAGCTTAGTAAATTGGAGAAGGATTGTAATTTTCATTGCTAGAGGGAGAACCCATATAAGAAAATTAGGTATTCTTGAAGTATTATTACAGTTGGGTACTTGTTTAGTCCTATCAATTAATTCAAAGTCATTTCATTGAAGGGACAGACTGGTCATTCTTCATTTTTGGATCCCTAAGGTCTTGTAGAGTATCTTACATGTAGCAAATATTTAATAAATATTTCTTAAATTTAATTTGAAAAAATTTCTACTTTGACCTATAATTTTTTATATAATCACAATATCATAGATTTAGAGCTGAAACGAGCTCAGAACTTTAGTCCAACTACCACATTTTAAAGAAAAGTAAATTGAGACCAAGGGAGGTTATATCCCTTAGCAATGGTCACACAGCTAATAAATGTCTGAGGCAGGATTCAAACCCGTCTTTTTGTCCTCAACACCAATATAATTTACCAAGCCTCACTCCTTTCTGACTCCTGACTGCTTTGGGGGCTTTGATTCACTGTTCTTAGCTCACCCCTGGTTTCTATACATTTCATGGATCTATATCATCTCAGTCTCAGTTCTTACCTGCTCTGTCCCAAGTCCAAAGAAGAGTTTAATTGAATTCTTTTTTTTTATAGTGATAGCTAGTATTTAAAGTATTTTACAAACATAAACTCATTTTATCCTCAGAACTCTGGAAGACAAGGTGTTATTATTACCCCTATTTTGCATATGAACTTAGTAGACAGAAGTTAAGAGACTTGTCCAAGGTCAGATGGCCATTAACCATTTGAGCTTCGATTTGAACTAAGGCTTTCCTGACTCCAGGTCCAGTTCTCTTTACCCACTACCTCACCTCGCTGTCTTATCTACCATTGCCCAGAGTGACATAAAATACCGGTTTGAATAGAACAGTAAAAGAACTTAACGTGACAATTCCCCAGATCACTTTCTGAATGTATAACACTGATTGAATTTTTTCACATTTCTGTTGGTTGTGTTGGCACTATGTAGACACAGAAAATAGGAAAAGAAATGAGGCAATCACTCTGATCAAATGTCACCTGTTTCAGTTATCTTAATTTTCAGGCAAAAATATGTATAGTTACTATGATATTTTGTCTTAATAACTTGGTAATTGCCCCAGTTCTCTAAATGGTACACATTGACCTATATAAAAAAGTACCTTTAAATAGTTTTTTCTATATACTAAAGAAAAATCATCCTTGAAATTTCATGTTTTTAGTACAGAACTCATTAAAGTTAGATAAAATATCATCTGACCTGTTATGCAAAGATGACAAAAAAGGCTATAAAAACTATAGTCTCATTCAAAAAACAAAACACCACTGTTAAAATTGGTTGTTTGTTTTAGTTTTGGGTTTGGTTTTGTAGATGACTTTCTTATAAAAAATTTCACTTAAGATTGCGAAATGCTTTTTCCTGTTTAATTATAAAGAAAAGTTCTGTCTGAAATGGATTTAAAACAACTACTGTTTAATTAAACTGAAAAGCTCTAAGAGGATCATTCTGAACAAAAATCAATTAGCATTCAGTTACACATTTAAACATAATTAGGAAAGCAATTCTAGTAACATAGGGGCATAACCTTTAGAACACTCCTTGTTTTTGCATTGTTTCTATAAGACAGTTTATAAAATAGAAACACAAAGTAAAGAAAACTCTTCACAATGAAACAAAGTGTCCACATATTGTTTTGGACTCTCTTTGCATTCCCTGCTTTTAGGACAATGGCAGGTACACAATAAGTGCCCGCTAAATTATTTTTGACCAACTGACTTATGAAATGGCAAGATTTGTTTTAAAATTAAAATAATTCAGAAAATCAAATTGCTTAGCCACAGCTGGGAAAACTAAAAGTTTTATCTACAAGGAAACTTGTTTTAAATGTAACATGGGAATGAGTTCTTAAAAGTGACAGGGAACCTAAGTTTATATACTTGTTGACAGCAAATTGGACAGACATATCCAGAGGATTTAGATTGGGTTATACTTATTATACCAGGCATCTATATCCTTTTCTGAGTAGAAATACTTTCAATTTATATTTATTTGATATTATTACATGAATTTTTTATGTCACTTGGGTCATAGAAACATAGCAAAAAACCAAAAAACATACAAACAAACAAAAAACAACCTATAAAAAGCAAAAAAAAAAAATCTATAGAACAAGGAAGTGGGACTAATTGGCCTTTGAGGTCTATCTACTAACTTACATGATTTTGATTCTCTTGTTGGGGCCACAATTTTCTTATCTCAATGCTAGTGGTAGGGTGAATATATATTTAGAGGGTCACGACTCTAGGAAAATGTTAAATAACCACAGAAAAATATTGTAATAGCTTTTATAAGGTATTGCTTTGTAATTAATACTTCTCTGGTATTTTAATGTATGTTTGATATCATCCATGTGGGTGTTTCCTTTAACAAGTACCCAACCTCTCCTCATATTTTCCTTTTGTGCATTCCTCTAAATGCTCCATAAGCTTTCCATTTCTTATTCTGGGAGTTTTCCACTTGATCTCTTGCCATTATGTGGATAATCAGTATAACACAGAGGCTATCTATCTGCTATCCCACCATCTTGCTTTGGCCATTCAAACTCCATTTCTGTTTATATATCTCTTTGATGATAACTTTCCTATCATTTTGTTCATGTACTTGATCCTGGATAATATGCTGAAGTCTCTTTGCACCCACCATGCATCTCTCCATTACTTTCTATGTGACTCATAATTTTATTTCTTTCCCTTATTTTTATAGAAATATGAAAACATACTTTGTATCTTAAGGATTAAAGCTGTTGGTGACACCCATTTAGGCCTTTCATATTGTTGCTCATAAAAGGTTTTTTTTCCTTTTTTTTTTTTTACCAATTCAGTTTTTCTGCATATTTTTTTATTTTTTTAAATATAAATTTTCTGCAGTTTTACCCAATTCACCGTTTTTTTTCCATGTCAGGACTTGGAGTGGTGGATAAGTTTACTTTTCTTTCTTTCTTTGATCTGGGTATATTAATTAGTGATATATTTTAGAGTGCCAATCATAGAGTTCCCTCTCAGTACCCATGGTGAATATATATTTTTTTAAACAAATGTTTTATTAACTTCTGTTTTACATCATTCATTTACGCCAGATTTTGAGTTACAATCATTTTCCCCCCATTATTCCCCTACCCAACCTCCCAGAATAGCAGTCCCACAAGATATCGCTTCCTCCAATCTGCTCTCTCCCATACCTTTTCCCATACCCCCATAGACTTTTCCATTAGAGGAAGATGAATCTTTGTGTCCCAATGCCTGCACATCTTATCTCCCAATTATAGGCAAAAGAGTTTTAATAATAGTATTTATATATATTTGAAACATCTAATGTTACGACCTCGAATTTCAGATCCATTTCCTTCCTCCCTTGTCACCCATTCCTTCTTGGGAGATAAGTAATTCACTATATGTTGTACATGTCTAGCTATGCAAAACATTATCATGGTAGATATATTGTACAAGGCTGCTTATAATTCCCTCCCACTCATCCCACCCCCCACCTGGTCCATTCCCTACATGATCCTGTCCCTCTTCGAATGTGGGTACTTCCAACCTCCCCTCACCCCAAGGATGCCCTCCCATCCATCATCCCTCCTCTCATCCCCCTTCCCCCTATCCTGCTGCAGGTTGTGATATCCCATTTAGTATGTATGTCATTTTCTCCCTGAACCAAATTCAATGTGAATGTGGTTTTGCCTTTTTAGCCTTCCTTATACTCCCCCTCCTTTGCAACCACTTCCCCTTGCTTCTTCTACATGGGATAGTTTACCCTACCCTGTCTCTCCCCATCTCCTCTTGCCACTATCCTCTCTCACCTCATAATTTCATCCCTTGAGTATTCTCCCTTCCCAACAAATTCAACCTATGCCCTCTATCCATATATAACTGTAACCATATACACACACATTCACATATGTATTCATATGACTACACCCCCTTCTTCCATTATTTTCACAGTGAGAAAGATATCATCAGTCACAGATATTACTTTTCCATATAAGAATGTAAATAGTTCAACTTTGATAAGTTCCTTTTGATTTCTTTTCTCTGATTACCTTCTCAGGCATCTCTTACTTCTTGCGTCTAGATGTCAAATTTTCTATTCAACTCTGGTTTTTTCCTCAAGAATGCTTGAAAGTCCTCTATTCCACTGAATGACCATATTTTCCCCTGAAACAAAATACTCAGTTTTGCTGGGTAGGTGACCCTTGGGTTCATTCCCAGTTCTTTTGCCCTCTGGAATATCATATTCCATGCCCTTAGATCCCTCAGGGTAGAAGCTGCCAGGTCCTGGGCTATTCTGATTGTGTTTCCACAATATTGAAATTGTTTCTTCCTGGCTGCTTGTAGTATTTTCTCCTTGATCTGGGGATTCTGGAACCTGGCTATAATATTCCTGGGAGTTTTCTTTTTGGGATCTTTTTCAGGAGGTGATCTGTGGATTCTTTCAACCTCTATTTGCCCTCTGGATCTAAAACATCAGGGCAATTTTCCTTGAGAATTTCTTGAAGGGTGATTTCTAGGTTCTTTCCTTGATCATGGCTTTCAGGTAGTCCAATAATTTTTAAATTGTCTCTCCTGGATCTATTCTCAGGTCAGTGGTTTTTCCCATGAGATATTTCACATTGCCTTCTAATCTTTCGTTTGTTTGGATCTGCTCAACAGCATCTTGATTTCTCATAAAGTCATTAGCTTCCATTTGCTCCAGTCTCACTCTGAAGGAATGAATCTCCTCAGTGAACTTTTGAGATTCTTTTTCCATCTGGCAAATTCGACTTTTTAAGGCGTTCTTCTCCTCATTGCCCTTTTGGGCCTCCTTTGCCATTTGAGCTAGTCTATTTTTTAAAGGTGTTGTTTTCCTCAGTCAGGCTGTTGACCCTCATTTCATACTTTTCCTGCATCCTTCTCATTTCTCTTTCTAATTTTTCCTCCACTTCTCTTGTTTGATTTTTAAAGTCCTTCTTAAGGTCCTCTATGGCCTGCAACCCACTCATGTTTTCCCCTGGGGCTTTTGGAGCAGGACTTCTGACCTCACAGTCCTTTTCCGCTCTATGCCCCCAAAATAGGAGTCTAGGGTTGCATTTTTCTGTTTCCTTTGCCTTGGCATGTTGCCACTTAATTGCTTGACTTTTGGGCTTGTTGCCACACTATGGCTTTAAGGCCAGCTAGAGGAATTTTCATCCCGAACGTGTGGGGGGAAACTTCTGTTTCTGGCAAGCTGTAAACCCACCCACAACTTCCACCCTAGTTCACAATCCAGATCCAGGGAGGTTAAAGCAAGAGCGATTACCCCCCAAGACTGATCGCTGGATCTCCCCACAATTTGTAGGCTGGGAGCCCGAGCTGCCTCTGAAAACTACAAAATGGAGTGTCTACTCAGTGGCTTCTAGCCCCCAGGGGAGGGAGCTGACACATTCCCCAAATACAGGTCCCAAAGTCCACAGGACACTAACTTCTTACTTTGTCCTAGGCATGTCTATGTTGATAATTCTGGAGTCGCCACAGCTGCTGCTGTTCTGGGGTTCCTCCAGCTGGCTGCTGGCCCTGCTGCTCTGGGGCTAAAACCTCGGCTTACGCGGACCTGGGCTCAGCTCGGCTCCTGCATTCTGCGCTCTGTGCTGCCGGCTCCCAGACCGCTGTGCTGGTCCTTCCTGCAGGGCTGCTGGGCTGTCCTCAGCGGGAGGTTAGCTTCTCTGTGTCGTTCTGTGGGTGCTGGGGCTCCAGAAGTTGTTCAGAATCCTTTTTTACATAGTTTGTGGGGAATCTGGGGGCAGAGAGGCTTGGACGGGCTGTTTCTACTCCGCCATCTTGGCTCCGCCCCCATGAATATATTTTAAAGAGCAGAACTCTAGAATTGTATAGCAGGACACATTTTGAAACAGTGAAATTTCATTTTCCAAAAGAGGAAAATGATGGACTATAATAGTATAGGGTAAAAATCTAAAACTTTCACTTATGTATAGATGGAGCAGGAAAAAGTACTGTTTTTGTTTCATATGGGAGAGCTTTCTAAACATCTGATCAATATAAAGAACTTCCACCAAAATCTTACTCTTGGAGTATGGAGGTGGTCCTTGATATTCAAAGGTAAGCAGAGCAAGGTACCCACAGAGACAATCAACCTTGAAAAAACTCCTACTGCCACACTATACTGATCTGGCAACATGTTGTTGTAAATTGTAAATTGTAAATTATCTGAGAAGGCATCAGTCTGAAAATGTTCCACCAGATGATAATCCTTTTGGACCCAGTGGCTCATGATACAGTGAGGCAAAATTTCTCTAGGAAGAATCATCAGACAGATGAAATCTCCCCTCTATAAGTGACTCACTTATAGAGTGACCCTCTCTAAGTTCTATCCACTCTATCATTTCTCTGGGGACAATCTTGTTCCAGGCTATGAATTCTCCAGAAACCTGCTTTGATCTTTATGTGTCTGGGTCTGCTTCCTATTCACTCATTCTTCTCTGTCTCAGATCCTTTCCCCTATTTTTTTTCAGAATTGATGCCTCTTTTTTTTTTTTAATAGTTTGAATCTCAGGTTCTTGACTTTGTATTGTACCTTCCTTGAATTAGTGGAGGTATAGGAGAGATATGGATACTAAAATGAAAGAATTGTGTCATCTTACCTCAGTCAGGATCCTACCTCTAGCCCAGAGGGCTCCCAGGGTAGCCATCTCATAATTTCACAACTTACTGTATTCTTCTGACTTCATACCCTGCAGCAAATACCCTGTGCTCTTCTTCGCCCTATGTCTTTTTATGCCCCATTAGATTGTCAATGCCTTGAAAGTAGAAACTATCTTTGCCTTTCTTTATATCTTTAATGTTTAGCACATTAAACTGACATATAAGTAGGCCCCTAAATAATTATTGACTAACTAACTGAATAAATGAGTGAAGGAATGACGAATAAGTCTCTAGGCCTGTTTTCTCATCTGTAAAATGAGGAGGTTTGGAGGAGATTGCTGTTAAGGTCCAATTTGGCTGTAAATATATGATCCCTCAATCTCTGTTATGTTGCCTCAGACAGAAGGGTCCAAATTCTCTTCACTGATGATAACCTTCTACTGTAGTATCATATTTTGTAAAAGCATAAACTTCAGGGCTGTTTTCTACTTTTCATCATTTTGAGTGCAAGGGAGAATATTGGGGAGGGCATATGTAAGCAAACATTTACCTAGGTTGTTCCAGTTGTGGCTGTTTGGAACATACAAAAGCCTAGGTATCCCTTAAAATATTTGAAAATAGCTATTTTAACTTCGCCTTAAGCCTTCTTTTTATGTGGTGGCATCACATCATTTTGAAAATGTTTTATTACAAAAAGGTGTTGTGCAGTTATAGAGTTCCATCATTTGAATTTACCTCTTTAAGAAGTATAATTTGTTATGTTTTTTTCAAAATAGTTTAATCAATTTTACTAAAATTAAAATGTCACACATATTGCAGGTGCATAATTATACTTGCCATTAAACAAAAACACAGATGCATGCAACACAATTAGATATAATCATTCCATTGAAAAAAGAAAGGCAGTTGTTTATGGTTAGAAAATGTTGACCAAAATGTTTTGGGAAGTTTTTTACATCTTTCTAAAATGTAACATACGGTGCATTGAAATGTATTTATGTATCTTAGAATCATAGAGTCTTAGAGTTAGCAGAAACCTAAGGGTTCATATAGCCTAACCATCTAATAATAATGAGTAAAATTTATACAGGACTTTAAAGTTTAGAGTGTATGATATCATTTGATTTGGACCTCAAACAACCCTATGAGGAAGAAATGACAAGCATTATTTTCTCAGTTTTAGATGAGGAAAATAAGGCTCTGAGAATCTGAATGACTTGCCCTTGGTTGTACACATAGGAAACATCAAAGGATTTTGACTATGATCTAGCTGTCTCTAAGGCAAGAATTTTACTAGGACACATCTATTCCCTGACAGATTTTCATCCAACCTCTGCTTAAGGTGGAGAGGGAGGGCGGCTAGGTGGCGCAGTGAATAGAGCGCCGGCCCTGGAATCAGAAGGACCTGAGTTTGGAGCCGGCCTACGACACTTAATCCGCACAAACAAAAACCTAGCCGTGTGACCTTGGGCAAGTTACTTAACCCCAATTGCCCTAAAGGGGCGGCTAGGTGGCGCAGTGAGTAAGAGTGCCGGCCTCGGAGTTGGGATGACCCGAGATCAGATCCGGCCTCAGAAAATGAGCACCCACGCATAAATAATGACTAGCCGTGTAACCTTGAGCAAGTTACTTAACCCCAATTGCTTTAAAAAAAATAATAAAAAAAAATAAAAAATAAGGTGGAGAGGGAAGAGAGAACAAAAGACAGATTAATCCATTTCCAAACAATATCAATCTTAGAAAACCCTTATATCCTTCTTTTATAAGTGTACTCATCAAGTATTCTCAATCCCTCAGATGCCATCATATGATATGTATCCTTATGATAGAGCTTCAAGATTCCTTATCGTGATGGTTACTTCCTCTGGACATATCCAGGTTTATAAATGACATTCTTAAAAGAGGGGCACCCAGAAACAGAAATTACGCCCTAGATGTGGTAGGAACAAGGCAGAAGATAGTGATTTTGATAATTTTCTAGAATCTATTCTTGGAGTGTTTTAGTATATACTAAGATGGGAAAAAGTGGTGATCACTGTTAGTAGCATGAGCTCCTCAAGAAGATGTCATACCACACTTTAATTTTATGAACAAGGTTACTATATTTGTAGATGAGTGGGATATAGGCATAGTATACTTAGCCAGGTGAAATAGTGGATAGAGCACTGAACTTGGAGTCAGGAAGACCTGAGTTCAGATCCAGCCTCAGACACTTAATAACCTTGTTACTCTTAAGACACTTAACTTCCATTTCCTGGAGTTTTCTCATCTGTAGAATGGAGATAACCCTACCTCCCACGGTTTTTATGAGGATAAAATGAGATAATATTTAATAGCCTCAAGGTACTACATAAATGCTACCTATTATTATTTTAATATGGAGCAATGAAAACATATTTCAGTATATTCTTGTGAACAAGATGAGAAGATAAGCACAGTAACATGCACTCAAAGATACTACCTGAAAGAAATACTTGAACTAAATAAGTGCAAGTGGGGTGTTGAGATGAACCAAAAGGGAAGCCTCTCTTAGGTACCACAAGAATCTGTTCTTGCATCTTGCTAATCAACATTATAATCAATAAAGTTATTTGGTAAAGTTATAGAAGGTAACTTTGCACAGTTTATGTACAACATGGATCTGGGATGTATAGAGAACATGATAGAACTAGGATTGAAACCATTATAATGATGTCTATAAGTGGACCAAATCTAATGGTATAATTTGCATAGATTTATGAGAAATCCAAAACTTGGGTTCCAATAATAAACTGCATAGGTACAGAATGGGGGGATACATGAATAGATAACAATTTTGAGTAAAGAGGTTTTAGTGGACTGCAGGTTTAATGAGTGATTTTTTTTTAGTCTCCAAATACCTTACCTTACAGCTAGGTGGCACATTGGATAGTGTGGTGCACATGGAGTCAGGAGGAACTGGAGGAACATGGAGTCATGGAGGAACATGGAGTCAGGAGGAAATCCAATCTCATACTTACTAGCTCTGTGATTCTTGGTAGATTAATTTAAACTCTGTTTGACTCAGTTCCTCATCTTTAAAAATCTGAATAATAAAAGTACCTACCTCCCAGGGTTGTTGCAAGGGTCAAAGAAGATAATATTTGTAAAATGCTTACTACACTGCCTAGAACATACAACAGATGCTGTATAAATGCTTATTCTCTTTCCACTTCCCTCCTTTATTTCCCCCATCCACCATGTCTTCTGAAATACAATGGTATTCTTTGCTATTCTTTCTCTTCTTCTCATAAGATACTCCATCTCCATGTTCTGGGCATTTTTACTGGTTGTCCCCCAAGCCTAGACTACTCTGCCTCCTGGTCTTCTTGGCTTCTTTCAAGTCCCAGCTAATATTCCATCCTCTACAAAAAGCCTTTCCTAACTCCCCTTTAATTTTATTGCCATTCTTCTTATGATTAATTCCAGTTTATCCTGTTTGTAGCCTGTCTGTACATAGCTTTCTATATATTGGTCTCCACCATAAGAATGTGAGCTCCTTTAGAGCAGGGATTTTTTTCTACCCTTTCTTCATATATTCAGGGATTGACACAGTGCCAGGTACATAGTAAATTCTTTGTTTGTTTGTTTGTTTTTAGTTTCCAACATTCATTTCCACAATATTTTGAGTTAGAGATTTTCTCACTGTCTTTCCCTTACCCATCACCCCAAAATAGCGATCCTAATGAATACCTCTTCCCCCAATCTGCTCTCTCTTATATCCTTCCCTATTCCTCCTCTGACTTTCTAGTAGGGCAAGATGGATTTCTATATCCCAGTACCCGTATATCTTATTTCCCAGTTTCATGTAATAATAATAATAATAATATTTTTTTAACATTTGATTTTACAACTTTGATTTCCACATTCTTCCCTTGTCACCCACCCCTCCTGGGAAGATAAGAAATTCAATATAGGTTATACATGTGTAGTTATGCAAAAATTTCAATATTGGATATATTGTGAAAGACTGACTATAGTACTACCCAATCTATCCTGCCCCCCACTTGTTCTATTTTCTACTTTGACCCTATCTCTTTTCAAAAGTGTGTTCTTCTAACTATTCTCTCCCCCAATCTTCCTTCCCTTCTATCATCCCTCCTCTTATCCCCTTCCCCCCTACTTTCCTGTAGGGTAAGATATCCAATTTAGTGTGTATGTTATTCTCTCCTTAAGCCAAAGTCAATGACAGTAATGTTGATCCATTTCCTTTTGGCTTCCTGTTCTTCCCCTCCATTGTAACAGTTTTCTCTTGCCTCTTTTATATGACATAATTTACCCTATCCTGTCTCTCCCTATCTCCTGTCATTATATTCCTTTCTCATCTCTTAATTTTATTTTTTAGATATCATCCCTTCCTATTCAATTGATCCTGTGCCCTCAGTCTGTGTATAAATGTATACATATATGCACACACTACCATAAGTATTTATATGCACATATACTCTCCTGTATAAACATATATATGTATATATACATATATCCCCTTCAACTATCCTTATGCTGAGAAAAGTCTCATGAGTTACAATTATAATTTTTACATGTAGGAATGTAAATAGTTCAACTTTAATAAGTTCCTTATGATTTCTTTTCCCTGTTTACCTTCTCATGCTTTTCTTGCTTCTTGTATTTGAACGTCAACTTTTCTATTAAACCCTGTTTTTTTTTTTATCAAGAATGCTTGAAAATTCTCTGTTTCATTGAATGACCATATTTTCCCTTGAAACACAATACTCATTTTTGCTGGGTAGGTGATTCCTAGTTTTAATCCTATCTCCTTTGACTTCTGGAATATCTTATTCCAAGCCTTTCTATCCCTTATTGTAGAAGCTGCTAGATCTTGTGTTATCCTGATTGTGTTTCCACAAGAGTAAAATTGTTCTTTCCCGGCTGCTGGTAATATTTTCTTCTTCATTTGGGAACTCTGGAATTTGGCTATGATATTCCTACAAGGTTTTTGGGGGGATTTTTTTTCAAGAGATAATTGGTGGATTCTAGCACCTCCACTCCGTTCCCTTCGGGTCTCCTCGTGTGCCATGGACGGCATTGTCCCAGATATAACAGTTGGTACAAAGCGGGGATCTGACGAGCTTTTCTCTACTTGTGTTACTAACGGACCCTTTATCATGAGCAGCAACTCTGCTTCTGCAGCTAATGGAAATGACAGCAAGAAATTCAAAGGTGATAACAGAAGCACAGGAGTCCCTTCCCGAGTAATTCATGTGAGAAAACTCCCAGGTGACGTCACAGAAGCTGAGGTTATTTCCCTGGGATTACCATTTGGCAAGGTCACCAACCTTCTAATGTTGAAAGGCAAAAATCAGGCTTTCCTTGAAATGAACACAGAAGAGGCATCGAACACTATGGTAAGTTACTATACCACAGTGACACCTGTCCTCCGAAGCCAGCCTATCTACATTCAATTCTCAAACCACAAGGAGCTCAAAACAGACAACTCTCCAAACCAAGCACGTGCCCAGGCAGTACTTCAAGCTGTAAACTCTGTTCAGTCAGGAAATTTGGCCCTCTCAGCCTCTGCTGCAGCAGCCGATGCAGGAATGGCAGTGGCTGGCCAGAGTCCAGTTTTGAGGATCATCGTAGAAAATCTCTTCTACCCAGTCACTTTGGATGTACTTCACCAGATTTTCTCTAAGTTTGGCACAGTACTGAAAATAATAACCTTCACCAAGAACAACCAGTTCCAGGCTCTGTTACAATATTCTGACTCCGTGAGTGCCCAGCATGCTAAGTTGTCTCTTGATGGGCAGAATATCTACAATGCCTGTTGTACACTGCGCATCGACTTCTCTAAACTCACCAGCCTCAATGTGAAATACAACAATGATAAAAGCAGAGACTATACCCGCCCAGATCTGCCATCTGGTGACAGCCAGCCTTCTCTCGACCAGACTATGGCAGCAGCCTTTGGTGTACCTGGTATAATCTCTGCCTCTCCATACGCAGGAGCTGGTTTCCCTCCCACCTTTGCAATTCCTCAAGCTGCAGGCCTCTCCGTACCAAACGTTCATGGAGCCCTTGCTCCACTGGCGATTCCATCAGCAGCTGCTGCTGTGGCTGCAGCCGGGCAAATTGCCATTCCTGGCCTCACGGGGGCAGGGAATTCTGTCTTGCTCATTAACAACTTGAACCCAGAGAGAGTTACACCCCAATGCCTCTTTATTCTTTTCGGCGTTTATGGTGATGTTCAGCGAGTGAAGATCTTATTCAATAAGAAAGAGAATGCCTTGGTTCAGATGGCAGATGGAAACCAAGCCCAGCTTGCTATGAGTCATCTGAATGGACAGAAACTTCATGGGAAGCCAATCAGAATCATTCTTTCCAAGCACCAGACAGTTCAACTTCCCCGTGAAGGACAAGAAGACCAAGGTTTGACTAAAGACTATGGAAATTCACTCCTCCATCGTTTCAAGAAACCAGGCTCCAAAAACTTTCAAAATATTTTTCCTCCATCTGCTACCCTACACCTTTCTAATATACTGCCTTCTATATCTGAAGAAGACCTTAAGATGTTGTTCTCAAGCAATGGGGGAATGGTCAAAGGATTCAAGTTCTTCCAAAAGGACCGGAAGATGGCTCTGATCCAGATGGGCTCAGTGGAAGAGGCCATTCAGTCCCTTATTGACCTCCATAACCATGACCTTGGAGAAAACCACCACCTTCGTGTGTCCTTCTCATAGTCTACCATTTAAAATTTGGGAAGGCACAAGACAGAATGAACCTGACTGATGAGAACCCCAGGGTTTCAGCCAGTCTGTAAAGGCTGAGCACCTGGGATCACTTCCATCATTCCAGATTTTAAAAAAGCCACTTTAAAAGCAGCTGAAGTGACCTTAAAAGACCAGAGATTTTATTTTTTAAGTGAATCAGTTTACCTGTTTTTAAAAAAATTAAATCTAATTCACATTGTTAAAAAAAAAAAAGAGATAATTGGTGAATTCTTACAATTTCTATTTTGCCCTCTGCTTCTAAAATATCAGGGCAATTTTCTTTAAGAATTTCTTGAAGGATGATTTTTAGGTTCTTTTTTATTTTTTGACTATGGCTTTCAGATAGTCCAGTGATTTTTAAATTATCTCTCTTGGATCTATTTTCCAGGTCAGTGGTTTTTCCAATGATATATTTCACATTGCCTTCTATTTCTTCACTTGCATCTGTTTCATAGTATCTTGATTTCTCATAAAGTCACTATCTTCCATTTGCTCCAATATAATTCTGAAGCAATTATTCTCTTTAGTGAGCTTTTGAAATTCCTTTTCCATCTGGCAAATTCAGCTTTTTAAAACATTCTTCTCCTTGTTGGCTTTTTGGGTCTCTTTTCCATTTGAGTTAATTTATTTTTTAAGGTGTTATTTTCTTCAGTCGGGTTGTTGACTCACTTTTCATGATTTTCTTGCATCATTTTCATTTTTCTTCCCAATTTTTCTTTCACTTCTCTTATTTGATTTTCAAAATCCTTCTTGAGCTCCTCCATGTCTCGTAACCAATTCATATTTTTCTTTTACTTTCTTTTTTTTTTTTTGGAGGGCAATTGGGGTTAAGTAACTTGCCCAACGTCACACGGCTAGGTTTTTTTTGTTGTTGTTGGTTTGTGTGTGCATTAAGTGTCTGAGGCTGGATCTGAACTCAGGTCCTTCTGACTCCAGGGCCGACTCCCTACTCACTGTGCCACCTAGCTGCCCCCAATTCATATTTTTCTTGGAAGCTTTTGATGCAGGAGTTCTGACTTATTTGTCTTCCTCCCATTCCATGCTTTGATCCTTTGTCCCCAAAAAAGGAATCTAAGGTTTGACTGCTCTGTTTGCTTTGCTTCCTTTGCTTGCTCATGTTGCCACTCAATTATTTGACTTTTGAGTTCTTTTCCATGGTATAACTCTGCTTCCAGAATGGAGAGAGCTATGTCACAAATCGCTGGGGTTTTTGCAGCTGCTGGAGGCTATTAGGAGGGCACTGTCTCTATAGCCCCCACAGGCTCTGCCTTACTGGTCACACACCCCAGAACCTCCACACAAGACAGCAATCCAGATCCAAGCATGTTAAAGTAAGAGTGATTATCCTCTGAATGGTTGCTTGATCCCCCTACAATCTGCAGGCCAAGATCTCTGGAGGCAGCCACTCTGGGCTGTGGCTTCAGTGGCACAAACTTCATCACTTCTTGCCCTGGGGGCAGGGGATGTAATGCACTCTTCCTTTCCAACAGAGTTCCTAACTAACCTTTTACTTGTTCTTTGGCATTTATAGGTTGAAGAGCCTAGAAATTGCCACAACTGCTGGTGATTCACTCTCTTAAAGTCTGCTCTGGCTGAGGCTGGTTGGGGCCACCCTGAGACCAAAACCTCATAGCTCACATGGGACTGTGTTCTGTTCCCAGCAAGCTGCAATGGACCTTTAATGTCGGCCTTCTGGACTGCCTTCAGCAGGAGATTTGTTTCTCTGTCACTTTGTGCGTTCTGTAGCTCTAAAATTTGTGTAGAGTCATATTTTACAGGTACTTGAGATGGCTGTTGGGGGAACTCACAGAATTTCCTGCTTCTATGCAGGCATCTTGACTCCTTCCCCTACATAGTCAATTCTTAATGAATGCTTACTGACTGATAGACCTGCGTAATATTGTAAAGTTAAAATGTGTTTAGGCTACATAAATAAAAACAGTGTCCTGAATGATGAAGGTTATAGTATAGTTTATTTTCCAATGGTCAGAATACTTTAAGTAGAAGGATTAGTTATGTTCATAAGGTTTTGGAATATTATTTAAATTGTGTAATGTTCAGAGGAGGGTAACCATAATACTGGGTCAGAGGACCTGTGTTCAAAGACCACTCTCATTCTGAGCAAGTCACTTAGCCTCCCTAGAAACTGATTTTCCTCCTCTATAAATAAGGGGCTGTAACTGACATTTAGTAAGGTTACTTTGAGCTGTAAACTGATGATCCTATGACTCTGAAGGCCCTTTCAACTCTAGGGTCCTATGAATTTCCCAAGGTAGTTTGTCTTTATGTTGGAGTAGGGTTCAGGTATAGAGTTGGGAGGGGTCGAAGGTGATTATGAATTTTCACCAGTTTGATTTCAGAAAAATTAGCATAGAACAACATGTGAGACAGATTAAAAGGAAAGGCTACCTTGCTGAGATAATGTAAAGGTAGGGATATGATGGTTCAAGGAACCTGGGTTTTCTCCTTTTGTGACTATGCTGCATTTGCATAGGCTTATGACCCTTTAGAGGAGGTGACCCACATATGGGTGCCTGTACAGGCTCATAGACTTGTACTTCTGCTGCTCTAGAGAGATATTTAGCATATCTAAGTGAGAAAGTGAGCTTCAGCTACCATCATATCCTAAGCCTGAAAGCCATGCAACTAATACTTTCTGTCAAGTCAACTCCCACACTGCTGGTAAAGGGAATCCAATAGCAGTCAGTATATTTATTTTTGTCAGAATTGGAAATTGCTTTTTAGTATAACATTCTATTATAACCCTGCTTTTCCTAAGATTAATAGGAAAAAAACCTTTCTATAGCCAGTATGATTTTTTAGTTATTCAAACTGAATTACATATCGAAGCATTTATAATAAAGATTGAGTGATAATATATTTTGGACACCAATCTTGAATAAAGATATTTGTTTTACAGTAGTTATGGCTTAAGAAAGAGCAGTGAGCAGAGGTCACATAAATTTTTACTTATGAATAAAATTCAATAGGTCTGATGCTTAATTCTTATCTCTCATGGTCATATCAGAATCTATTTTTCTCACCAATTATTTTAGAGAGAATATTTTCAAGTATCTTATTAAAAAGTAGGTTTTTAAAACTTTTATCAACAAGGGATTTGGGAATATAAACTAGTTACATTTTTAAAAATTAGGATGATGTTTTAACATTAGAGCCATTTAATTCATAAAAATTCATAATAAATATTTACATGAACATCATTCTTGAAAAGGGGTAATTAGCTTAATCATCTCAATAGACATAAATAGATTACATTTACCAATATTTCATCATTGTATTTATCAATGATATTCAATAGAATTGTGAACTGATTCACGTACCGAAAGCTTCTTTCAGATTATCAGCAGGTGATACTGTCACCCATAGAAAAGTATGGAAGATTCTGTAGGACATAATTTATGCAATTACACTGAAGAAAATCACTGAGATGAGGACCAGTCCCAGACATTTGCTTCAATTTCTGAAGCTACTTACCCAATTCTGTGCTTGTAGGAAAGCAAGTAAAAAAACTTAGAATTTCTCATTCTCAAAGAGTAGACCAACTCAGAGAACAGAACACAAATAATGATTCCAGTGGTTAATATACATACACATATACATACAAATGTACATTTATAAATACGTACAGATCTAAAATGCATAAAGCAAATGTGTGTATATACATATCAATATGGGACACATGAAGCAAACATTTAGGTGTACACCCACATACATATGCATATAGATGTGTATGCCTTTATCTATTGCTGTTTGTAACTCTCTGGTTTGTAATCTTGGGCAAGTCCACTTATGTCAGTGTCCTGGGTAACTCTCTAAGACCATAAGTTGCAAATGAAGCATAGATGTGCATTGGTAGAAGGAATCTCCTCACCAGGAAGTCTATGTACCAGTGAATTCATAAGGCTAGTTTCTAGCTATAGTACATCTGTCTCAATCATCTGTATGATCTATATTTGTCTCTATCATCTATATCTGTCTGTCAGTCAGTCTATTTATCTGTATGTCTATGTCTTGCCATCTATGTCTGTAGATATAGATTGCTTTTATACAAATGGAGAGATAGTATATACACATATATATTCACACACATCTGTGCTATGTGTGTAGGTGTTCATGATTTTATTATAATTATATGTCCCAGATTCTGACCATGGTGAAAAGTCTCAAAAGACACTTTTATACTAGGTTCTGGCCTTAAGTCTGATAAAGTCTTGCTATGTAACACTGGAAAAGTCATTTAAACTCCTTGTACTCTAGACTTTTCATATGCAAAGATGGGGATAATAATGTAGCTGGGGCAGATATTTAGTTCATTTTATGACTAATGAAACTGGATTTCAGAAAAAATGAAGTGACTTGCCTAGAGTCATAAAACAAATAAAGCCAGAATTAGAATCCAAAATAGTGGTAGCCTTGAAAAATTTTACTTAGATTTCTCCAGTAAGATGACAAAATACCAGACAACTTTTTTTAAGGAAACACTTTAGGAACTTCATTACCCTAAGGGCCAAACTTCTCAGACAGTTTGGGGCCTAAAGGAGTACAACATCAATATGGGAAGAAGCTTTATTATCACTCTAGGTTTTCTAAAGCATTAAAGTTCTATAGGTCTAACCACTACCTTAAGGCATCTCCTGATGGCCAAGTAGGAAAAGTCCTGGGCATTTCTGCAACTGTCCCACAGCCCTATTCATTTAGAGAGATTGCCTTTAGGGAGCCATGAGTTTCTTGTTTGTGCTACCACTACCAAGAGAATCCTAGAGAAATCCATTTTAAAATAATATAACCTTGTAAGGCAATAATAGGGCTTGCTAAAAGATTAATACATTCATTCATATATACAAATCATATATGTGTATGTATGAATGTATATATGATATAAAAATAATATATAATATACATATTATTGTGAGAAGGCATATTTATATGTGTGTATACACATGAACACACACATACTATATGTATACATATGTATCCACCCCATTTATATGAATTTATTCATACATGCACACATCTGTAGGAGGCCTGCCTGCCTCTATCACTCCCAAAGTTAAGGAGAGCATCTTTGAACCTTCTCTCAGTTGGGAATAAAGAGAAAATGTTATCTGACCTTTACAGCAGTATCTGCTAGTGTATAAAAATGGAAACTAAGAAAAAGTCCCTGATTCAATACTTCATTACATCAAACACCTCTTAAGCAACTACTCTATGCAAGGCCTCTGCTCTGTCCTAGGGATACTGAGATAAAATCAGGCCTACTTTTAAGAGGTAATATTTTACCAGATGTGAAAAGGCCCTTGCTGGTTTCACACCTAGCAAGCATTCACCTCAAATATGTTCATCAGACAGTTACTAGTTTTCCTAGTAGATAGTTCCTTGTTAAAGTATTCAAGAGATCTTTGGTCACATTTCAAAGGACACTGGAAATAGCTTGTATTAGTGGGGAATCATTGTCATTATGACTGTCCACAGGCTAGGAAATTCTTCACCACAAAGGGAGTTCAATTTGGTTAGAATAAGTGTACCTTCTCTCTTTCCCTGTCTCTCTTACTCTACTTCTGTGAATCTCTTTTTCTGTGTCTGTCTCTCAGCTACTTTTTATTAGTATGTATATATTTTGAATGTTCCTGTCTGTATTTGTTGAATTTTCTACTCCACTCATAACCCCAATAAAACACAAGATTCTTGAAAGCAGAGATAGTTTTCTTTTTGTCTTTGTATATCCAGGAATTACAATTTACTAAACATCTGACAAACTCAGTGAGTTGAAGTGTACTTGGCAACAGTGACTTCCACTAAATTCAGCCTAGGGCTTCAATAGTTACTCAATTGTGCAACTAAATGCAGATTTCTTGCCTTAGCTATAAATTATTCCTTGATCATACTTAGGTTCAAAAGAAGATAGAGAAATATGTTAATAATCATAATTTAAAACAATGGAAATCAACATATCCAGGTAAAATATAAAGTTCAAAATTTAATCTACTGAAATATGGATACCTTTTTTTACTTGCTCATTTAATAGCTTAGTGTCATAATGACTCAAGGCCTTCTCTGACTGAACTTTAAAGTAGTAGAATGAATTCTCTCCTAATTAAGATTAATTAGGCATGTTTGATGTCATCACTCATTTCTTCCCTCACCAAGGTTTCTTTATTTTATTGTTTAACCAATAGAAAGATAACAGGCATGCTTTGTTTACTGTTTGCTGAGAAGGAACTTATTTGTCAATGTTTGTTTAATTTATTTTGGTAATAGAATCTAGGAATAGAAAAGCACTGCAAATTTGAGGCCAGATATGTATACACACACACATATATATATTTGGTTTGGATATATTGACTTGGAAGTTATATAAATAATTGAAAATATCAGAGTGGATGAGACCACCAAGAGTAACTGGGGAGGGGAGGAGGGGGTGAAGAGAAAGGAGGAGAGACAGATAAAAAAACAAAGACAGAGGCAATCTAGGGCAAGAGAGCGTCTTGGCGATACCCACAGTTAGGGCATTGACATAGGATGATGAACCAGGAAAGGAGTCAAAAAAGTATCCATCAGAGAGGTAGGGGAAAAAAGAAAACAGGAGAGAACAGTATTATAGAAGCCAAGGGGGCGGGGGAGAATTCTCCAAAGGCAGAAGTTGTCCATAGTGTGAAATATTGCAAAAAGTTCTAGTAAGAGGATTACTGAAAAACTAATGGATTGACCACATGACCAGTGAGCAGGTATTTAATAAGAGTTTCTTAATTGATTGACTGAGGTGAGAGCATATACGAGAGCAGGGAGGATACAGTGTAACTGAAGGGCAGGAGAAAAAATGTATAGATATGACTCAATCAGAGATGACCAAAAGGATGTCAGTACAGGGGTAGTGTGTCTAATTGAGGATTTAGATACCACTGATTTGCTATCGAATAAATCAAAATAGTATGGTGACTTCCACTATCAGTGTTCAATAGCTACAGGGTTGGAGAAGAAAACAGATCACTAAGAATGGTTCATGTCAGATAACTTCATTTTCTTTTCTGACTGGATGCAAGGAATGGAAGATTTGGGGAATGACAAAGATAAAGTAATACCTAGCTTTCAGGAAGGCATTAACAGTCTTTTACAACATTTTTGTGGGAGAAATGGATATGTACAAGGTCAATAATAGTATTAAACTGATTTGGAATTGGTCAGACACATACCCAAAATGGTGATTAAGGAATATATGTTAAAATGAAGGGGAACCCTCTGCTGGAGACTTAAGGACCTGTGTATGGACTCATTATTTTTATGATTGGGCAGTATGCTTATAAAATTTATAGATAACAGAAAGCTGGAAGGAATACTAAATACTTTGCTTGGCATAATTGGAATTTAATATGATAACAACAGGTTAGAATAATTAGGTAAATCTAATGTGAGAAATTCAATAGGACTGGAAGTGTAAAATGAATCACCTACTGCAGACATGGAAAAATGAAAACTGAGTATGGATAAATGTAAAGTCCTATATTTAAAGTTTTAAAAATTAACTGCACAGGCACATATTGAAAGAAACACAATTCCACGTAATAAATGACATATCTTCTACCCCCATTTTTACCCAAATTCATAAGTATTTTTCACCTATAAAACTTACTGCATTCATTGGTTTTCTCCTGAGTTCTCTTTTTTTCTTCTGTGGATACTGTGGATTCTGTGGGTATCACTCAGAACTGTGATAATTAGATATTCCTATCTTCCAAGGATTTTACTTAGTTCCCAACTAAGGGAGGAAAAAGTCCTTAAGAAGGGGTAACAGGGGTGGCTAGATGGCACGGTGAATAGAGTACTGGCCCTGTAGTCAGGAGGACCCAAGTTCAAATCCGGCCTCAGACTTAATAGCTTGACCTTGGGCAAGTCACTTACCCCCAATTGCCCTGCCTTCCCCTCTCCGAAAAGCAAAAAAAAGAATAGGTAAGAGACCACACTAATTTAACAAAGACTAAGATTTATGTAATTTTTATATTTGTGTACTATTGCTCCTATTAATAGTTGAGCAACCAAAGTGCCTCATTATTGACATGCAATTATACTTGTGAGCTAAGGATTTTCAAGTCAACAACTGAAGAGAAGCACAATAAAAATGCTTGCCTTTGATCAGCGCAGGATTGTCAGAAGAGACAAAAAAAGAACTACTTCTTTGAATTCAAATATAGAAGAAGATGGATGCAGCTAAAGATATCTTATATCCCACTGAGATCTTTAAAGTTGCTATCATTTTTAGAACTATCCTATTTCTCATTACAGAGGTTTGAGGCAGATGTAGAAAATGCTCATAGACCTAATGTAACATTCTCAAGTACCCTTCCATCCCTTCCCACATCATCAGGCAGATGCCTCATTGAACAGATGGGGCCTGTGGTGTGCATGAAAGGCCATCAAATCTTCTAGCATTGGGGATTCAAATTCTGTAATGAATCTGATTAAAGAAACAAAGGCTGAAGCTCTCAGAGAGGTAGCAAGAATTGAGAGAAGAGAAAGGAATGTAAAGATTTAAGTAAAAAATAGTCATGCTCTTTTCAACCACGCTCTTTATTAGCTTTTTAAAAGCTTTTGTAGAGATTTGTGGTTTTATTGGTGCCTTTTATGTTAGACCATCACAACAGACTAGGGGTAGGTCCTGAACCTGGGATTTAATTGACATGCAGACCTCCATCCAAGTAAGATACTTCTAACAATGTAGGACATTAACTTTTCTGAAACTATCATTTTACAGAGTTGCCTAGATCACAGAGAGTTTGAGTGATTTGCCTGGGATCACATGGTGCTTATGTGTCTGCTGCAAGAGTTAACCCACGTCTTTGTGAGTCTGAGGTCATCTTTCATTCTAATACAGTATGCTGCTTATCCCTATTCCAATCCTTTAGATTAGATAGACACTAACAGTCATGATAAATAGTTCTAGTATGACAACAGGATTTTAAATAGTGCTATTCTAAATATCATTCTATGTATTTGGGTTTTTTTTTTTTTTTGCACTATAGAACAAGATTTAAAATGCATAGATAATGATTAAATGTCACTATAGTGACATACACACATACATACACACACACACACACACACACATATATATATATATATATAGGCAGCTAGTTGGCATAGTGCATAGAGTGCTGGGTCTGGAGTCAGAAGACTCATCTTCCTAAGTTCAAATCCAATCTTAGACACTAACTAGCTGGGTGACCCTGGGCAAGTCACTTAACCTTGTTTGCCTCAATTTCCTATCTGTAAAAGGAGCTGGAGAAGGAAATGGCAAACCATTCTAGTGCCTTTGCCAAGAAAACCCCAAATGGGGGTTTTAGATACAACTAAAAAAAAAAACCTAAAAAAAAAACATGTGTGTATATGTTTGTGTATGTGTATATGTGTGTGTGTGTGTGTGTATTACTGGTTTGCAACATACTTTCATTGATTCACTTTTTGTTGTATATATGACAAATATTACATTACATACAATAGTACAGTAGTAAATTATAGGATGTTTACACTAGAAGGGATTATAGACATCAATTTCAGTCACTTCATTTCTAGATGAGGAAATGAGATTTCCTCAAGTGAGGAAAGTGTCTTATCCAAAGTCACAAAATGAATAAATGGCATTATCTGGTCCCCTTTTCCATGTTGTTATTGAGTTGTTTCAGTTGTATGTGACTTTCCAGGTCCCCATTCGAGGTTTCCTTGGGAAACATACTGGAATGGTTTGCCATTTTTTCCCCATCCATTTTACAGATTAGGAAATTGAGGCAAACAGGGTTAAGTGATTTGCCCACACAGCTAGTAACAGTTTGAAGCCAAATTTGAAGTCAGGTTCTCCTGACTTTAGGGCTTCGCTCTATCCCTTGTGCTATCCAGTTGCCACCCCCCCTTTTTTCCATACTCTCTCTTTCCCTTATATAATATAAAAGTTAAAGCCATTAAAGAGAAGACTATAGAACCTTTCTGAGTGGATCACACCTATATTTTCCCTCCTCTGTGACTAACTGAATTACATGACATTGGGAATGTAGTAGAGAAAATGAGTATATGTTGTGTATTAATATTCTAGGGGACAATAGCTCTAAGATTATTCAAAGAGGAAGGAGTTGTAGTCAGAATTTTAAAATGGGAAAATGTGCAAGGAACATATTGGTAAAATAATGGTGCTTTCATAGCTCAGAGCATTATTGCTAAGTAGTAGAAAACACCGTGATCCATCTCTTGCTTATGTTTAGTGTTCCATTTTGGTTTAAAGTAGTGAGTATCCTAATATGGATTCTACATTAAACTTTAATGCATGTCAGTCGCAAAACTGCTCTTATTGGCATGAAGAGAGAGATCTTTACAATAAAAAGTCTGTCACCATGAATACTGAGGAGTCAAGACTAACGTACATCAACATTTAGAGCAAGGTAAAATATCTAAATGTGACACTATATTATTTTTAAACCAAAAGAAAGCCAGTTTTAAAGGGAAAATGTCATATGTTACCTTCATCCTATAAAATGAGAAAGATGCATCATGAAACTCTGCTCTGATGAGTTACTGTGTCACAAAGTTCCTGAAAGCAATGGCGACAGAGTTCAAACAGGTGCTGGCAAGCCAGAAGCTGTCTGAGTGATGGACAGACAGCTCAGGGACAAACTGCCTGCATATTCATTTCCTTGATGAGTCTGAAGAGACTCATCACCATAGGATGGGCCAGCAGGTGGTGACATTTTTTGGCCACAGCAACTCATCAAACCATCTGCTATGGCTTGGCTGGGTGGCAATCTGTTCTATTGGAAGGCATGACCACATGGAAGAAATAATAGCTCCTTGTTATGTTGAGATAGCTACTGTCTGTAGGAGATCAAATAAATGTTCATTATCGTGGAACAAACTAATATATATATATATGTATATGTATATATATACTTATATATATACACGTATTCATATATATATATACTTATATATACACATTCATATATATACATTCATATATGTACACATTCACATATACATATATACATACATACACACATATATACATATATTTTTTTTTCATCATAGAAATAAATTCCTCTACAGCGGAATCTGTATCTCCCTGACACCTACTTTTGGCTAGAAGCACCCTACCTACCTACAATACAATTTGCCCACTGACACAAATCTTCCTTTCACTCTTCTCTATTCCTCAGTCTAATACATTCAACATGCTTCCTGGTTTCATGAAGTTAAATGAACCGAAAAAGGAAAGAATATTTTAGACCAAATTACTGTAAGCAATTCGATTGGGAAATGTTGCATTTAGATGTTAACAGCAAATGAAGAAATTGACTAAATTATTTAGATTTTTACCAAAAACAAGTATAAAGTGAAGGAAATAATTTTATAGTGATTTATTCCAGTTAAGGTTAATGTACCATGTTTAAGAAGTTCTTTTCCTAAATATATTTACTTATACTCCTGTATATACATATGAGTATATAAATTTGTATATATTGTATACATATCTTTTTGCAATTACAAAGCTTATAAATGAGAGATAATCACATAGGAATCCATATATATATAAAACAGAATACACCTGGGTTTTCACTCTTATTCTACCACATATTCAAATCTTCAAATGCATATGTAATTTCATTAATTCAAATATCTATTCTATCATGCAGACTATAACCTTTTCATTTTTGTGTATCTTATGTGAGTCTTATCTGTCTCCTCCCATATCAATAGCAAACTCGCCAACACATTGGAAATCTTCCTTCCTTATTTTGAGGCTACCAGCAGCACACTTGGGAAGTCTTCCTCACATTTGCCACATGACCATCTCATCTTCTCTTCCAATCATACACTGCCTTGACGACATACTTTACTAGATTTATTTTTTAAAAGTTCCTTATTTTTTATATTGTAGGCCACTCACATATACCATTCACATTCCTTCTAGGTAACAGCCATTTTCAATTCTTTAGAGTCAATTGTGTCCTATGAATCACAGACATACAAAAATAATTGTTTTCTGAGAGAAGTTTGGGGTCATTAAACAAGCTCTGAAATTTCCAGAGGGCAATCTAGCTTATTCTACTCTTCCCATTTGCTTCTGATTCCAATTTCCTTTCCACATGCAATACTTTTCCAAGATTGTATTGAAATTGGACCTTGTTGTAGCCCTCCTTTACTACTCCCATTCTACTCCCTTGTTACTATACTAAGTTTATAAGTAGGACTTAAATGGCAGAGTGGATGGAATTTCAGGTCTGGAATTAAAATCTGGCTCCAAATAATTACTAGCTGTGTGACCCCGGGTAAGTCACTTTACCTTATTTTCATCAGTTTCCTCATCTGTAAAATGAGCTGAAGAAGGAAATGGCAAATGACTCCATTATCTTTGCCAAGAAAATCCCAAATAGCATCACAATGAAATCAGACAAGACTGAAATAATTGGACAACAGCAGCAAGCATAATGTAACAAATAATAGAAATTAAGTTTGCAGAAGGGGAGCATAATAGTTCCTCACAAACTTATAAATCATTGGCAGCTGCCTCACAAATTAATAAGGGCACCCCCTGGGTCTATGTGCTAAATTAGGGGAAGCCATCTAGATCTCAATGTAATGGTCTCCAAGTCCCGCTAATTATCCTCAGTCTGTAAAATGCATATAAGCTCCAGATATGTACAATAAAACCCGTAACACATTATGAAAATGACCTGATCCTATGGTGATGTTGATAACTTTGAGATGATGTTGATATGTTAATGAACTAAGGAGAAGGTAGCATTCCTATAAGTTAGTCCATTTTTTTTTTTACCACCAAAACCCTATAAAAATGGTACCTCAAACACCTGTTCCTTAAGTATTTCACCTGCTCCAGGTCCATACCGCCCAAGAGCTCCCAATTCTTTTTTTAAAACTAATTTATTAGTTTAGTTTCAGTTAACAAGATTCAATTCCATAGTTTCTCGATTTTCAAATTTCCTTTACTTTCCCCTCCCCCCACAACAGCATATAGTCCAGTAGAGGATCTACAAATACATTCATATTAGACATTATTCCAATTACAAAGGCATATTGTACTAGGGATGAAAGATGGTAAAGAAGAAATAAAACCAAACAATGAAAAGATAAAGATCATTTAGTTTGCTTCCATCAGGGTTCAGGCTCAGTTCTTTCTAGTTATATCTCTGGATGGAGCATTTCTCTCTTTCTTGAGTCTTTCGGGATTGACTTATATCACTGCATTGCTGAAAAGAGTCCAGTCTGTCATAATTGGTCATCACAGATATGGTATGTCTGTGATTGTATACAAATTTCTTCTGATTCTACTCTTCTCGCTCAGCATCACTTTGTATAAGTCTCTCCAGGTAATTATGAAATCTGTCACCTCCTCGTTTCTTATAGCACAATAATATTCCATTACATTCAGATACCACAACTTGTTTAGCCATTCCCCAATTGATGGGCACCCATTTAGTTTCCAATTCTTTGCAACCACAAAAAGGGCTGCTATAAATATGGGTCTTCCTCCCACTTCTATGATCTCTTTGGGATATAACCCTAGAAGTGGTATTGTTGGGGGTGGAGCCAAGATGGCGGAGTAGAAACAGCTCATCCAAGCCACTCTGCACCCAGATTCCACCCAAACTATGTAAAAGGGGACTCTGAACAACTTCTGGAGCCCCAGCACCCACAGAACGACACAGAGAAGCTGACCTCCTGCTGAGGACAGCCCAGCAGCCCTGCAGGAAGGACCAGTGTAGTGGTCTGGGACCTGGCAGTGCACAGCACGCAGAGCGCAGGGAGCCAAGCCTAGCCCAGGTCCGCGTGAGCCGAGGTTTTAGGGCGGCAGGGCGGCAGGGCCAGCAGCCTGCTGGAGGAACCCCAGAACAGCAGCAGCTGTGGGGACTCCAGAATTATCAACATAGACATGCCTAGGACAAAGTAAGAGGTTAGTGTCCTATGGACCTTGGGACCAGTATTTGGGGAATGCGTCAGCTCCCTCCCCTGGGGGCTAGAAGCCCCTGAGGAGACAAGCCATTTTGTAGTTTTCAGAAGCAGCTCCAGCTCCAGGCCTGCAAATTGTAGGAAGATCCAGCGATCAGTCTTGGGGGGTAATCGCTCTTGCTTTAACCTCCCTGGATCTGGATTGTGATCTAGGGTGGAAGTCGTGGGTGGGTTTACAGCTTGCCAGAAACGGAAGTTGCCCCCCACACGTTCAGGACGAAAATTCCTCTATCTGGCCTTAAAGCCATAGTGTGGCAACAAGCCCAAAAGTCAAGTAATTAAGTGGCAACATGCCAAGGCAAAGGAAACAGAAAAATGCAACCCTAGACTCCTATTTTGGGGGCATAGAGCAGGAAAAGGACTGTGAGGTCAGAAGTCCTGCTCCAAAAGCCCCAGGGGAAAACATGAGCGGGTTGCAGGCCATAGAGGACCTTAAGAAGGACTTTAAAAATCAAATAAGAGAAGTGGAGGAAAAATTGGAAAGAGAAATGAGAAGGATGCAGGAAAAGTATGAAATGAGGGTCAACAGCCTGACTGAGGAAAACAACACCTTAAAAAATAGACTAACTCAAATGGCAAAGGAGGCCCAAAAGGGCAATGAGGAGAAGAATGCCTTAAAAAGTCGAATCTGCCAGATGGAAAAAGAATCTCAAAAGTTCACTGAGGAGATTCATTCCTTCAGAGTTAGACTGGAGCAAATGGAAGCTAATGACTTTATGAGAAATCAAGATGCTGTTAAGCAGATCCAAACAAACGAAAGATTAGAAGGCAATGTGAAATATCTCATGGGAAAAACCACTGACCTGGAAAATAGATCCAGGAGAGACAATTTAAAAATTGGACTACCTGAAAGCCATGATCAAAGAAAGAACCTAGAAATCACCCTTCAAGAAATTCTCAAGGAAAACTGCCCTGATGTTTTAGATCCAGAGGGCAAAATAGAGGTTGAAAGAATCCATAGAGCACCTCCTGAAAAAGATCCCCAAAAGAAAACTCCCAGGAATATTATAGCCAGGTTCCAGAATCCCAAGATCAAGGAGAAAATACTGCAAGCAGCCAGGAAGAAACAATTTCAATATTGTGGAAACACAATCAGAATAGCCCAGGACCTGGCAGCTTCTACACTGAGGGATTGAAGGGCATGGAATATGATATTCCAGAGGGCAAAAGAACTGGGAATGAACCCAAGGGTCACCTACCCAGCAAAACTGAGTATTTTGTTTCAGGGGAAAATATGGTCATTCAGTGGAATAGAGGACTTTCAAGCATTCTTGAGGAAAAAACCAGAATTGAATAGAAAATTTGACATCCAGACACAAGAAGCAAGAGATGCCTGAGAAGGTAATCAGGGAAAAGAAATCAAAAGGAACTTATCAAAGTTGAACTATTTACATTCTTATATGGAAAAGTAATAATTGTGACTGATGATATCTTTCTCCCTATGAAAATAATGGAAGAAGGGTGTGGGGTCATATGAATACATATGTGAATGTGTGTGTATATGGTTACAGTTATATATGGATAGAGGGCATAGGTTGAATTTGTTCGGAAGGGAGAATACTCAAGGGATGAAATTATGAGGTGAGAAAGGAAAGTGGCAAGAGGAGATGGGGAGAGACAGGGTAGGGTAAACTATCCCATGTAGAAGAAGCAAGGGGAAGTGTTTGCAAAGGAGGGGGAGAATAGGAAGGCTAAAAAGGCAAAACCACATTCACATTGAATTTGGTTCAGGAAGAGAATGACATACATACTAAATGGGATATCTCAACCTGCAGCAGGATAGGGAGAAGGGGGATGAGAGGAGGGATGATGGATGGGAGGGCATCCTTGTGGGGAGGGGAGGTTGGAAATACCCACTATAGAGGAGGGACAGGATCATGTAGGGAATGGACCAGGTGGGGGGTAGGATGAGTGGGAGGGAATTATAAGCAGCCTTGTACAATATATCTACTATGATAATGTTTTGCATAGCTAGACATGTACAACGTATACTGAATTACTTATCTCCCCAGAGGGAATGGGTGACAAGCGAGGAAGGAAATGGATCTGAAATTCGAGGTCTTAACATTAAAAGTTTCAAATATATATAAATACTATTATTAATACTCTTTTGCTTGTAATAGGGAGATAAGATGTGCAGGCATTGGGACACAAAGATTCACCTTCCTCTAATGGAAAAGTCGAAGGGGGTACGGGAGAAGGTATGGGAGAGAGCAGATTGAAGGAAGCGATATCTTGTGGGACTGCTATTCTGGCAGGTTGGGTAGGGGAATAATGGGGGGAAAATGATTGTAACTCAAAATCTGGCAGAAATGAATGATGTAAAACAGAAGTTATTAAAGCATTTGTTTAAAAATTAAAAAAGAAAATAAAAAAAAGAAAAATGCCTGAACAGTATAAAAAAGAAAAAAAAAGAAGTGGTATTGTTGGGTCAAAGGGTATGAAATTATTTATAATCCTTTGGGCATAATTCTAGATTGCTCTCCAGAATGGTTGGATAAGTTCACGACTCCACCAGCAATGTATTAGTGTCCAATTTGTCCACATCCTCTCCAGCATTTGTCACTTTCTTGTTTAGTGCTCCCAATTCTGATCCAGAGTTATGTAAGCTACTTATTGTGCCCCATTCCTTCCCCAATCTCTTTCACAAGCTGGCTGCCTCCCTCCCCACACCATCTGCCTTTGGCCTCTCTGGGCCATTTGCCTCTGTACTCTCTGTGTCTTATTAAAGGATGATTGAAGCATTACTCCGAGTTTGCTGCCATCATGGTCTTTCCCCATCGAGTATCCAAACAAACTGGGCATGCTTGCCCCAACCCAGTAAGACCCCCATGTGGTTCCCTTTCTTTAGTTTATAAACTGGTCAGGTCTGAGACTAAATTCTATAACACAGCTAACCCTATGGGAGACGAGCATAGCGCTATGTATCCATTGTTAGAAAGCAAGGGTAGGCAGATGATCTCCCCTTTGAGGGAGATTTCCATATTATTTGGTCTCAATAAATCACAATAAATTAAGAATGCAATAAATCAATTACAATTTAATGGTTATGTTTTCTTCTCTATCTCTATCATTTCTATAGGTTTTCCACCTCACTACACATCATCATAATCTGGGTAATAGACATTCTTCATTTTTTCCTACATGTATGGTCAGGCTAAACTTTTTGAGTGGTTATGGATGTATTCCAAGAGATCAGCAGTATTCTGGGATTTGATATAATCAGCATGATGTTATTCAAAACAGGAGCAATTAGAGGACTATTGAAAATTCATTTTCAACTCAGTTTCTAAGCTGAAACTACTCCATCATAGAAGTGAAGACCTCTAACAAAATGTGTCTGTCTATTTCATACATAGTCATTGAATAAGATTGAGTTGTTTAGAGCTTTCGAGGAAATGAATATATGTCTATACATATAATAAAGGAACAACAACAAGAAAACACACAAGGATCTCGTATCCTCTAAATCGTTTGGTTATTTTTATGATAGCAAAAATGTGTCCCACTTTGTGATATTTTGTTGCAAAAGTCTACCTCTTACCCCGTAATACCCTAAATGAGAATTGCTTCAATTATAGATGTGCTCAGTTACAGACAATATTCCTAAAAACATTTATATACATACATATATATATATATGTCAATAAATAGGCCTATATGTCAATACTCATTTCCTTCTTTCCTTCCTTCCTTCCTTCCTTCCTTCCTTCCTTCCTTCCTTCCTTCCTTCCTTCCTTCCTTCCTTCCTTCCTTTTTCTTTTCTCTGCATGCTTTTCATGTCTTTGGTAAGATGACTTGTATATTGATTGTTTAATGTGCTCAACATTCCATTTCCAGTACAAATCTCCTCTTTGTAGAGTTGCTTTGATGCAGTTTCCTTCCACTTCATTTTCTATTTGATTCAGTGCCATTTTTTATCTCTTCTATAAGCATATCTAGGACTATGATGTTAGAATTTAAGTTTGGATGAAGAAATGCTCTAAATCACTATTGATTAGAGAAATGTAAATCAAAACAGCTCTGAGATACCACATCCCTCCAGTCAGATTGGCTAAGATGACAAAACAAGAAAATGACAAACGCTGGAGAGGATGTGGACAAATTGGAACACTAATACATTGCTGGTGGAGTTGTGAACTTATCCAACCATTCTGGAGAGCAATCTGGAATTATGCCCAAAGGATTATAAATAGTTTCATACCCTTTGACCCAACAATACCACTTCTAGGGTTATATCCCAAAGAGATCATAGAAGTGGGAGGAAGACCCATATGTACAAAAATATTTTTAGCAGCCCTTTTTGTGGTTGCAAAGAATTGGAAACTAAAGGGGTGCCCATAAATTGGGGAATGGCTAAACAAGTTGTGGTATATGAATGTAATGGAATATTATTGTGCTATAAGAAACGAGGAGGTGACAGATTTCATAATTACCTGGAGAGACTTATACAAACTGATGCTGAGTGAGAAGAGTAAAATCAGAAGAAATTTGTATACAATCACAGACATACCATATCTGTGATGACCAATTATGACAGACTGGACTCTTTTCAGCAATGCAGTGATATAAGTCAATCCCGAAAGACTCAAGAAAGAGAGAAATGCTCCATCCAGAGATATAACTCGAAAGAACTGAGCCTGAATCCTGATGGAAGCAAACTAAATGATTTTTATCTTTTCATTGTTTGGTTTTATTTCTTCTTTACCATCTTTCATCCCACCTAGTACAATATGCCTTTGTAATTGGAATAATGTCTAATATGAATGTATTTGCAGATCCTGTACTGGACTATATGTTGTCATGGGGGGAGGGGGGAGGGAAGTAAAGGAAATTTGAAAATCAAGGAACTATGGAATTGAATCTTGTTAACTGAAACCAAACTAATAAATTAATTAAAAAAAAAGAATTCAAGTTTGGTTGTTCTATTAGGATTGATGGTGAAAAAAAAGTTGTATATATATATATATATATATATATATATATATATACATATATATATATATATATATATATATATATAATGTTTATTTTTCTATGTTTTGATGTCCTATTTCCATTGTTTTTAATCATTAAATGCCCTAGAATGACTTTGTTAGTCTGTCACTAAAGCTTTCTTTTACCTGGCTTTACCCTCCACTAGCTTTCCTTTATGAGACAATGCTGTTTAACATTTTCAATTATATTTCTTCATATGATTTTATAAATGAATTTATATTCTCCATGTTGGGGAGTCAGATGATCTGGTTCATGGTGTATCAGTTGAGCTCATGGATCTTTGCTCCTCCTGGGTCTTTAGGTTCTCCTGAAATCTTTAACTTCTAAGATCCTTTTTATCTCTCAGTGGTCCTGATTTGTTCTTTCTTTTATCCATTTGTCTCTGGCTTAAAGCTTGTTCCAGCATGAGAGAAGCATCTGACCACTACAGATCTTATTTTTAGTGATTATAGCTTTTTACTGAGAATAGCTCAGTGGGGAAGTTGGAGGAGCAGCATGAGTGAACCTGAAAGTGGATGTGGAGACCAGGGGGCTTACCTATTTATCTGTCAGAGGCACAGAGGAGATGAAGGAGTGTGTGGAGAGACATTTCCTGGAGGATTTGAATATCTACTTTCTTTGGAGTCAAATGGTCTTTTCTAGTTGAAGTGTTCCACAAGGTTCTAGGAAGCTTCACTTTTTTTAAATTAAAATTTATTTTAATTTATGAATTAAAACAAACATTTCTATAACATAATTGATAAAAGATGATTATTACACACAAAACTACAAATTTATTATGTACAACTTACTATTCTTTTAAAATATATAATGAATGTATCATATAAATTTCTTTTTTCCCTCCCACAAATTCTTTGCCTAATTAAGGCCAGTAGGGATGACAGTAGGAGGGTGATGGAAGGAGGACCTGCAACCTCTCTCTAGGAGTTGCTTCTCTCTATGTATTAAGGTACCATAGATCACTTTCTCTTAAAACAATCAAATAACACACACATGAGATAATTTAATTACTTAGCCTTTTTTGATAATTATACTTATGTACCCTTCTTGTGCTTCTGTGTAGAGTATTCACAAGTCCTTCTGCTCACCTCTCTGTTTTGGGATTGTGTGTGTGCATGCATGCGTGCATGCATGTGTGTATATGAGTGTGTGTGTGTGTGTGTGTGTGTGTGTGTGTGTGTGCGTGTAAATGGCTGAAATGACTTACTGCTCCATTTTCCTTTTTTATATGATTAACCTGAAGGTTGCAAGCTAATTTGTAACTTTGTTTTATAGCTTGGGCTCCACTGCTTTTTGTAATATATTATTCCATTTCCTTTTCTGATGTCCTTAATTGTACTATAATGATATGCAGCTTTTTCGTAATTCCTTTCCTTCATATTAGAAAGTTTTTCTCTTGGCTACTTGCAAATTTTTTGTCATTAAAATTGTTAAATGTAGCCACTGCACATCTTATGAGTTTTACACACTAGGCTTTTTTCCTCTTGGCAATCTATTATCTCAGTCCATGCTTTATTTTTTGTATATAAAAATTCTTTACTATCTTCCCTGCTCAATCTATCTCCCATCCATTTACATTATGGTATTCAGTATTTTGGACTTGCATTTTTTCTGGTAGATCTATTATCTTTATGATATATCATTACATTCATTCTTTAAGTCCAATCACTTTGGTTTGTAAAGAATTAATATACCCTTTTAATGTATCACCTTTTCCTTTCCTTCTGACAAATTTCCCCCCACTTGACTATTTGTATTATAAATCTGTTAATCCTCCTTTCAAAGCCTCTATTTCATAATAAATACTCCCTGTCATAGATTCAATCACTCTTATTTGGCCAACTGACTTTTAAAATTCTTTGACCTTCTAAGTTCTTCATGTAGAATCTGATTTCTGACTTAATTTTTCCTAACTTTTAAAAAATTCAATATTATTTTATTTTAAGCTCCAAATTCTTCCATCTTCCATTCTCCATCACTGATAAAGCAAGATAAACAAAACCTGTTACAAACATATATAATCAAGCAAAACAAATCCCCAAATTGTCCATGTCAAAAAAAAAAAAAAAGATCTGTACTAAGTCAGTCGTCTCTTTATCTGGAGGTAGTTGTCTGGAATTGTGGTTAGTCCTTGAGTTGATCAGTATTTCAAATACTTTTAAAGTTGTTTGTTTTTACAATATTATTGCTAATGTATACATCTTTCTATGAGTTTTATTTCTCTTTGGGATATTCTGATTTCTTGTTTTTCCATGGTCTCTGGAATTAACAAGATTTTATCTTTCATCAATCACTGTACTTTATATGACATTTATAAATTGTATTTTTTTGTTGTTGTAATGGCATAGATTCTGCTTATTTATTTATTTTTTTAAAGAATCCTCTCTAGTTGTTTATATGATGGTTCACTGATATTTTGTTGAGGCTATTTACGTTGATATCTTTGGTGCTTCAGATTTTCTTAGTTGTTCCATCTTCAGTCATTCCATAGACCTACCAACTTGGGTTTCAGGGCTAACCCCAATCCCTCTCCTCAGGAAATATGATGTATGCTGGCCTGGGTCCCTGAGTTGCCTTTGGGTAAAGGTGTGTTGATAACTGTTTAACAACCACCTTTCCAGGTAAGAGAAATGTATACCCAATACACTTTTAAATTTAATCTGCATTGTAAAAATTTTCCCCAACACTTTCTTACATCTCAACATCAACAAAACAATAAGTCAAGTCCAGCTTTGTAGCACTTGCTATTTCCTGAGGTTCACAGAGAACATTTAACAATAGGCAATTATAAGCCAGTATCAACTGATTCCAGCACACCCCTGCCCCTGTGTGCTGGGACTGATTTAAGATACATTCAAGGTGCCTTTCTTCATATTTGACCTGATTTCTCCTGCAGATATTTTCTGGCCTAGCTGATTCTTCTCTCCACTCTTTCCCTTCCTTCCCGGAGCCAGGCAGAATCGATGTCTGCCATTTCTATCACAGAGTGGGTGGACAGAGTCCTTGCCTGCTACTGGGGTCCTTTCTTAAGGCTGGGGCCTCAGGCACAAGACTGTGAATTTGCTTATGCTAACATTAGTAGCATAGGGTTGGGGAGTAGGTGGGACAGGAAGGAGATAAGTAAGTGCTCTAAGTATTAAAATTCTCTAGTGTCAATTCATAAAGTTTTCATCTTTCCTGGGGCTATTCTCTCTTCTGATCTTGTGCATTTAGCTATAATTATTCTACATCTGCTATGTAATTCCTTTGTTTGGAGACTGAAGGCTCACATAGGTTTTCACAAACGTCACTCATTTATAGTCTTGCTGGTCATGTGATCAACATGTATATTCTAAATCAGTATGACCTCTGACTGCCATCTCTGTCCCCTTTCCAAGTACATTCAGCACTTGCTACCTAATGTGATTTTTAAGGCTCTTGTGCTCTCCTTGTGATGACAGTTGATTTACAGCAGTTCCATTTATTTGTGAAATTTGTGTCTTGATATAAAGACTTCCTACTATTACTCATTTTAAAAATTATCAATAACTTATTTTTAGCACATCAGGATTGAGTTTTTCAACTGAAAGTCATATATTTATAATAATATTTCTCCTAGATTATACTAATTTGATTTGGATCTTGGCTGTGAAAAGACAATGTTCTAACGGTAACACTGATAGCTAATGTAGGAATGGCTTTAGGAATTAGTAATGTGAACAAGTAAGTAGCTCAGTGGCTCATTGGAGGGAACACTTAACTTGTAGTCACCTAGGGCAAATCACTTAATCTCTCTGTTCAGCTTTGCCATCTGTAAAATGAGGATTAATAATAGCACCCACCTCCCAGGGTAGTTTTAGGGATAAAATGAGATAATATTTGTAAAACATTTTGCAAACCTCAAGGTGATATATAAATGCAGGCATTATTGTTATAAGCAATTTGCCTTTCCTTTCTGTTAAAATATGATCAATTTCATTTTTTTACATGTGATGCTAGACAGTATTTGCCACATATAGGGCCTTTTAAGGCAATTGGGGTTAAGTAACTTGCTCAAGGTTACACAGCCAATCATTATTTATGTGTGGGTGCTCATTTTCTGAGGCCAGGACCGATCCCAGGTCGTCCCAACTCTTACTCACTGCGGCACCTAGCCACCCTCCCCATTATCATTTCTAATGCCTTCTCTGATATATTTAGTCTAAGCCAATAATTTCCCTTCCTGTAAGCATACAAACTGTTTTTCCTACAGAACTACACTGTTCAGATCCTTCCACTATTTTGGTTATCAAGGACTATTTGTGATATACAGTGATATCTGAATTTTATTCCTAATCTCTAAAATCAAAGAACACGTTCCAAAGTTAAAGGGGTAAGGACTAGACTTATTATTTAATTGGCATAGGGAATATTTGGATATTGACACTCTCTTTAACTAATGCAGGTTGGTTCCTTCTCTGCCACTTACAGTTTTAGAGAGTGACCTAGACCAATGGGAAGTTAAGAGATTTACCCTGTGTCACATGGCCAGTGTGTTTCAGTTGAGGGACCTGAATCCTGTTCTTCCTAGCTCTGAGGCGAGTTCCCTATTTGCAATCCAATGATGCCTCATACCATTCAAAAACTTTCTAATTTTAACTTTTATCTTTGTCAATTTGAAAAAAAATAATTTACCTATTTATTGGTGAGCATGCGAGGTTATGTTAGAGATGGGAATATATTGATTCCACAAGCCAAACAAACAAACAAATAAACAATTCAGCATGTTATAATCAAACCTTGTACCTTGAGTAGCTTATGCAGAGGTCAGAATTTCATTTAGGATTAATGTATTCTGCATATCAAATACTGGGACCTGAACTGGGAATCCAAATATTTGTTAATGCTTCTTGGAGTCCTGGAGTTCACTTATTTCTTGAAAGATTTTTCTCTAGTTCTGCCCTGCATGAAGGGTGAATAGAAGTACAGCCTAAGAGAAATCAATGCCTTTAAAGCTGCTATGAATTTTATAACAGAAATACTACATAAAAATCAGAAATAAGCCTGTTTTTTTACCACCTTGTTTAAATTGAAGACAAATTCAATTGTCACCATAAACATTCCCATAAAATGAATATTGAAATGAAGTTTTGCAGAGTCAAATGCAATTCTGAAAAGGTCGGTACTGCAACGTGAAATTTAACAACACTATTAATATTGCTAATAGATTTTGTCTGAAATATTATGTAACTTTTCTTTACTTAGGGAATGGTATTTTGAAAGGACCAAGAGATCATTCTCCAGGTGACAATACAATTTTCCTCCTTTCATGAGACTTAAGATTTAAATTCTGTTATTCTTTTAAAGAATCTATACTTATATCTATAAGTTTCAGTTTTAGGGAAGATAAACTGCATATAGCCTTTCTTTATGACACAGAATTATGGATATAAATGAAGTTATAATATAAGCAATTGATCAATCACATATTAAATATATAATATGTGCCATGCATTGTGCTGTTTCAGAAACACAAAGACAAAAATTAAAGTCTTTGACCTGATAGAACTTACATTCTAAAAAGAGAGGCAACATGGATACATATACTAGAAACATATTGGTGTATACATATATATGTATGTGTATGTGTGTGTATGTATATATATGTGTGTGTATATGTATATATATAGATATGTGTATATATATGTATACCAGAAACATACAGATAGAATGTTACATATATATGTATGTATGTATGTATATCTCAATTGGTAGGAAAAGATGGTGACACTTGCTAGGAAAGATATCTGTGCCAGTATTAGCCAGTCCTTATGCAATGATACCCTCCACTATGGTCTCCTTCCTATTGCCTAAAAATTGCAAAATTCTTTATATATATATATATATATATATATATATATATATATATATATATATATATAATCCCTTAAATTTGTATTTTTTCACTTCATTATATATATGTGTGTGTGTGTGTGTGTGTGTGTGTGTGTGTATTTGTATGTCTATCTATATGTGTGTGGTTTTAGTTACTTATTCTGAGCTCATGTCAAAAGGTAAAAGTCCTGTTGCCTAATTAGATTATTTTTTTGGGGGGGGGTAAAGTAGGGCAAGTGGGGTTAAGTGACTTGCCCAAGGTCACACAACTAGTTTTGTTTTAATTGTCTGTGGTTGCATTTGAACTCAGGTCCTCCTGACTCCAGGGGCAGTGCTGTATGCACTGTGCCACTTAGCTGCCCCTACCTAATTAGTTTAAAAGAAGGAAAGGGAAAAAACTGTTTGCAGAAAGGGATTAGCTTACAATTCTAGTAATACCGGTGCAATTCGGGTCCCAAAGCCCATTGGTATGGGACTCTTCTTGTTGGTGGAGATCAATGCCTTGTGCCTGCACAAGGGGCAGTGAATCAAGGGGAAAAACCTGCTGTATACTGACAGTACCAATGAGAAGAAAACAAAGTTGTGAATGTTATTGCACATGTAAGTTAGAAAAGTAATTCTCGTTCTGTATCACACATGAAACATTGTCCTTTCATGTTTTGGAATTTAGAGTTATTTCTCTAAGGTCTGACTAGATCCTTAAAAAAACTACTCAAATCAGAAAAAAAATCAAATCAAATAATTTATTCACCTATGTTAGAAGGTCATCTCATTAAGATTATAAAGGAAATTTCATAAAAGGTTCAACCTCAAACAGACTGACAATGAGACTAGAAATTTAAATGATAGCCATGAACTGTATCTGGGGATTGAGGCATTTAGCTTAAAATATAAAAGAAATTTATGATTTCGGAGGACTAAATTCAAGCTCTAAATTGACCTCTCGCCATAATTCTGAAACTACATTATTTTTGCTGGTATTATTTAAGAGAATGGTAAGCTAATTCTCAAAACAAAATAAGATAAAACTATTGTAACTTGTAGTGGTATTGAGCATAACTTTTAGAGGAAATAATTTTAATATATTCAGAACTCCATAACATTTTTTATATTAAGGGAAAAATATCAATTTGCCTTGCCTCGAAGATTCCTTCTGTGCTTTGCTTGGCAACAAGAAAAAATAGACCCATTCTTAGGGAAACATAAGCTTGCACTGAGAGAAAATCTGCCTTCATTCTCCTTCCCAAATCCTGTTTGCCCAGAATCCATCCCAGAACTATGGAGGTAAGATTTATTCTCATTCTCTCCCCCAACCCATGATCATCTAGAATTCATCCAGGTTCTTTGACTATTCACATGACTTGCATAAGATGAAAGTCACCAACACCATTCCTTTTTTTCTGGAAAGGCTGAGGAGCATTCATCCTAACTTTGTTTCTTGTCATTGACACTTAAAATCTTCTAGGCCATACCCTCTTTCCTACCTTGATTCCTTCTAGGAACCTATAACTATCTTCGGATTATAGTAATATAAAGGGCTAGGCCCTCAATTTTACCTTGTAACTGTCCATGGTGATGATTTCCTTAAAAGTGGGACTATTTTGATTTTTCTGTTTGTTTTCTCAATGCTTAGCTGAGTGCTCAGCGTATCATATATTTTTTAACGATGCCCTTGAATTCATTAATTTAAGAAACAGAATGGAACAATGTGAAGATGGAAGTGACTATCTGAGATTTTATAAAAACACATTTTTGACAAAATGGAAGTTGTAATTTGGGGCTAAAGATGGCAACTTTAGCAATCAGCACATAATTTAAGTAAATCATTGTGGGAAATGCTCTTCAAGGGTACCCTCTTGAAGTAGTAGAAGTTAAAATGTCTTCAAGTCATTGAACTTTCTTGGTTATTTATGGCATGTAGAAGAGTTAGTTTATATTCCTAATATCCTTATAACTTAAAACAATATTCCATATGAACAGTTGTTATGGGAAAATGGTTTAATGTTTGGAAACAAATATATGTGTGGATTTCACACACATGCACACACACGTACACACACACACAAAAATTATACACAAAAGGGGGGAATTTCATAGAAATCCCTAATAAACATGTTTTAAAGGTTCATGTGGAATTTGATTTCTCTTTTGAAAGACCTAATCCTTGAAATTAGACATTAAGAATTGTTATTGGTTAGCCTGGATAGAGTGTATAAATAGGGATTCTCATTTATAATTAGGTGACAGTAAAAGAATCTTAGGATAAAACACAAATAGCAGTATGCTATATTAGATGGAAAACTTTGCCTTGTATTCAAGTACTCAAGCTCAATTCTTATTTTTCATTCATGTAGTAATAGCTATGTAGTTCTGGAAAAAGTTGCTTAACCTGTTGCTGCCTGAGGTAATCATATAAACTTATAAATCATATAGCAGATGCGAATCTCTAGGTTTTCCCTATACTAATGAAATCATAGGCCTAGATCCTCCCCCTTAAAGGTCACAATCAGTATCTTGAATTCCACTTGAGCTACAATGAATTGCTTATGCGAATGTCATCATACAAATATTGAGCTATCAGCATTGTTTGTTTTACTTTTTAAAATAATAATATAGATATTTCCTGGATGATTACAGTCTCAGTGTTTTTAGGTATATGGAATAAGGATCAATAAGCAATAAAAATAGAACTGCTATTCTCCAAATACAATGACTATACTCAAGGACCTGGCATAATTCTTCTTACTTGCTGTTCTAGATATAAACTCATTTATACTTCAAAAAGCTTCTCCAGTTAAGTGAACTGCAGTATTCTTTTAAAAACTTTTCTGACTGCATGCATTGTTAATTTTCCAAATGATAAACAACCCAATAGTGGCTATTTTTTCTTCTACATATAGAAGCTCAGAGATGGGAAAGCAGTCACATTGTCACAGTATGAAAGTTCAACAGTGTACATGTGTGTAGCAGGATTAGTAGTTGTGTCTCTTTGTTGTTTAGTCATTTTTCAGTTGTGTCTGACTCTTCATGATCCTATTTGGGGTTTTCTTGGCAAGGATACTGGAGTGGTTTGCCATTGCCTTCTCTTGCTCATTTTACAGATAAAGAAATTGAGTCAAACAGGATGAAGTGACTTGCCCATGGTCACATGGCGAGTATGTGTCTGAGACCAAATTTAAACTCAAGAAGATGAGTCTTCCTGACTCTAGGCCTGGCATTCTAGTCACAGTGCCACCTAGCCACCCATTGAGTCTTTAGTACTGTATAGGTTCATACTAGGACTCCCATGTACAATCAAAAGATGACAGAATTCATTACAGTATATGTTTTCAAAAATGCAAATTCACTTTGAAGACTGGTCAAATGGATCTCTGCATGGCGCCTTATTACATCGCGCTACTTAAGGCCCTATAAATATCAATGAAAACGACAATACATGAATGCTGCCATGTAATTACCCTATACTTCAAAATTAATTTTAGTGGATGCAAGAGGAAAATAGCATATTTTCAATTAGTTTAATGATCATAAACTTGGACATTCAATGAACCAATATGGCCTTTCTGGAATGAGGGTGAATAGATGTCAAGAAACATCTTGAAAACACTACCTGCAGCCACTGTGACTGGTCATTGTGGCCTGAGGTCCACGCATTGACTTTTCCCTGTTTATCTAGCCGGGCTTTCCTGGGTTCCCAAGTGAACATATCCATGTTGAGAGTCCTGAAGATGCTGGAAGCAGTAATCTGATAGTCTTGTATATGTCCTGATTTCATTCCCAGAGGCTCAGAACAACCTGAATGAAAATGAGAAGGCTCCATGAGAGAAATAATTTATAACCCTGAATGTTTCCCATGCTGCTTTTGGAAAGGCAAGAGAAGAATAAACATAATGATAATCATTTTGAAAATGGGGTGTATCAACATTCTTACAGAAAATCTTTAATCAAGAGAGCATCAGGGGTAAAATTGAAAAACAAGATATCCAATGGAGGCTATTTCATTCTAACATATTTTCAAAAAATTGAAAGCAAGATAGATAATACAAAGTATTTTGCTGTGATAGTTGTTTTTTTTGTGGCAAAATGACATGAAGTTGAAATTCTCTATACGTTTTCTTTAGTCTTAGCCTCATGGCTGTTCCCTGGTCTTTAGCAGCCCCAATCATTTTCTTAACAACAAAGTGTTTTCTTAAAAAATAGTTGTTTTTCATTTATATAGTATCAAACCTACTGCTCCTGTAAGTGACTATAGTACAAAGTTATTCTGCCACACTCTCTACTCTTGTACTGAAGACAGCCACAGTACTTAATAGTGAGATACATTCCTACTCAATGAATATACTCTAGTCCACTTCCTTATGATTTTTCTTTGCCTTCTAATTTCATATTATCTCAAATGGCTACTTATAGAACTCATCCTAGAAAAGTTGGATTTAAATGGAAGAGATAAGATAAAAGGCAGAGTAAAATGGTTACAAAAATGATTTTTAATTAAAACTGTTAAGAGAAAAGTAATATCTAATCTCTTTTCTGACATTCTCATGATTAGAAATTATTATTTTTCTTTCATGTTCTTTTACATTGCTTCTTAAGAGTCCCATACACACATCTGAGATCACAAGGTAGAAAAATGAATGCTGCCCTTAAATTCCTGATGACTCAGTGGAGGGATATAACAAGTCACTAACTCATGTTCAAATTAAGTGTAACTAGGAAAGGAATCTATTTTGGCAAACTTGTTATTATGATCTAATAATGAAATATATCTTAAATTATATCCTAAATATCTTCTATAACTCTAATAACATTTCCAGGAATAAAAGATGTTTCAGAAAAGTCTAGTCTGCTCGCATACAAAGCAGTGATTATATTTCCTATATTTAAAATTGCTTTCTTTTGACTAGGAAACATCCAAGCAGATACTGAATAGCAAGGTGAGGAGAGTGGTCTTCCAATTTCATTTAATACAACCAAATTACATAGGAGATCTTTACTGATGTTCAAACACACCTTAATTTTTTAGTAAGATTAATAATATGTGGCAACATTTAATAAATCCATGGCATTAGTTTTTGAAAAGGGTCAAGTCAATAAATATTTATTAAGTGTCTTATTTTGTCCTAGATACTGTGCTAAATACTGAGGATAAAAAAATAATAATAAAAATAAAAAACCTCGTCCCTGCTCACAAGGAGCCAAAATGCATAAAACTTTATACCTATAAGATATATATGCTATAAACAGGATGTAATCTTAAAGGGGTTCTCAATGTAGATAGAATCTGAATAAACTAATGTTTAGCACCCAAATCTATTACTTCTGTAGGAAGGACTTTTAAGTGTCTACTCGGAGTTATGTTCTATAACTATAAGTTCAAAATCAATTTGTTTGTTTTGGGAGATGTAGCCTGCTTTCTTTTTTAATATAAAAACACTTTTAAAGTGTCTGTATGATTTATTATTAAGCTCAAAAGTAAAATAGATATCTATGTTCAGAGTGTGACTATGTATTATATGAGAGTCTGATCCTCATGAGTTAACATACTGCAGAACTAACTGAACAAGAAAATGAAAACTAGTAGCTTAGGCAAAGAAGAAGCTTGTGTGACCATCTTCATGGGACTAAGGTTTTCCCTGATTTCCTTAGGGCAGAGGCGTGGCTTGTTGATGCCACAGGCATATTAGTGATATTTTCTTATGTAACACACAGAACAGAATTCTACCTTAGCTGCACAATCCTGTATCAAGAACTGGAAGGAACTTCAAAGGCTATCTAATAAAAACCCGTAATTTTACACTTGAGAAAACTTAATTTCAAAGAGATGAAATGATAAAATTGCTATAACCAAAATATACAGATAGTATGCATGAGAAGTGAAATTTGAACACAGGTCTTCTAATTCCAGAGCTAATGCTCTTTGTATCTTACCCTATTACTTTCTCAATTCTATGTTGCAGTTCATTGAGAGAGAATGATTTCAAATCAAAAGATGAGGAGAAATATTACTAAAAGTTAATTAATGGTTCAAAATGTCATGCTAGTTTCTTCATAAAAAAATTTATACTCTGAAAACAGTGTTATTTTAAATTTAGTTTAATACATCTGGATGAATTGTTTGAGTTCCTTTCATTGAAACATTTTCATTTTAGAAGGAAAATAAAAAACTTTAATTTTTTCATTCAGAAAAAATCCTTTTCATTACTTCAAGAACACATCCAGGAAAGGAAAGATAAAATGTGAAGGTAGCATTCAAAACACAGAGACCATTTAAAAAAGACCAAGAATAGAAGTAGAAGCTTTTAATGTGCAAGGCTATCTCTCCTTGGAACAAAAATGGTCTTTTTTCCTCTTATTTCAAGATATTAATATTTTTGAGGTGACACTGACCTAGCCCTGTAGCTACAAGGATCAATTCACTTGGTGACATCAGTGACAATCTCAGTTGTTGAACAGACCAACCCTCAGTTACTCAGGCAAGTCTTCTGCTCTAAGAAATACAAGAAACACCCAAAATTTCCACAGACTAAAATGCCTTGACATGATTTCCTATTTGTTTTCCAATCTAGTGCTATACTGAGAAGAGACTACAGTGAGATTGATGCATTAACTTTTCATGTCTAAATCTAGTTTTGATGCCCCTGGGGGGACAAGAATTATTTAACTTGGAGTACTTTGATGGATCATTCTTGAACTTGATAACCACTGCTTTTACAATAAGCAGGGAGCCAGCCAAGAAGGATCCCAAAATGAATTTATGGTAGCAATCCTAGTGTTGAGGAATGGCCCCCTTGGGAAGTTTGATGAATTTACATGTTGTACAGAATCTAAAGAAATGAGTTCTTGCAGTGAAACACAGAGTTGAAACCTAAAATTTCCTGCTATATATTCTAAACTTTACTTGACCTTGATAAGGATTTTAGTACTTACTTTGCCTTTGTCACAAATCATCAATCATTTGTACAACCAAAAAAATGATGAAAACAAGTCCAAATCTTGTTCATGGTAAACAACGAGACTTTACTTCATTTGCTTTGTGAAGTCATAATACAATACTATGTTAATTCTGTTCTCCAGCATCATTCTACCATTTTTTTCCCAGTACACAAACACATAGACAAAACTGAGACATAGACTTAAATTATATGATTCAAATTTTGTATCAAAATGCATCCCTATGTATACTAAATTATCATAATCTTTGTAGGTTAACATTAAAGCTTTGTTACAATCACTTTTCCTTAAAGTAAAGACAGCTAATGGAAACCTCACCAGACAGTTCACAACCAAGAAGCTCCATCCTCAAAGTACAGTGTCTCCGACACACCTGGGGATACAGTCGGACATATTGAGATTTTATTGGAGGAGTGAAAGAGTTGGCATAGGGTATATTGTTGTCCACATTGCCGCGGAACACCTGTGGGAGATAAACCATGATGATCAAAATGAAGAATTACACATATTTCTCTTTCAGTTTTATAGTAGGACTTCATAAACCATGATAAATGCTAGGATAGTCCCTTTATGTAACTGGATAATTCATTTTGATGCTTGAAGCATTTAGGAATTGTGGGTTTTCAAGTGTCCTCCTGTACTCTAGACTATTAGCAGTGAATAACAAATACATAGTTGTAATCTTAATTAAAGGAATATATCATTGTTCCCCAGGATATAATCTAAATTCTAATAATCTTCCAATGTGTACTTATTCCAATTTCTCCTTGGGGCCAAGCCTTCAATTGTTTCTCACTTTTCTTCACCTTGGGAAATAGATTCATATATCATGCCAAGTAACTGGAGCCTTTCTGCGCATGGTGCTATCTGATGTGTTTACAATTATACTAAGGTCCACCACCAATGCCTTGCAGTGCTGGGGAGGGATCATGAAGCCTATGTCAACAGAATGCCAATTTTGATAGGTGCAACTGAGCTGAAAAGGTTTGGATTTGGTGGTCAACTGTCACCTAGGAACACTATAAGTTGAATTTGAAGAGGCGCTTGGTTACCAGAATGCTGCTGATACCAATTCATGAAGCCTATCCATTAACCAAAAGAGACATGGGCATTGGAATCACACACACACACACACACACATACACACACACACACACACACACACACACACACACACACACACAAAGTTTGAGTGATCTGGGCTGTTCATATGCCTTGATTTGTGACTGAGCATGGAATCTCTTCAGATTTTGTTAGATACATATAAAGTATATGTTTTCAAAATGAGCTTTACCCAGGTGAACTGAACACTTTTATTAACAAAATCATAGATCTTTGACATATGGAAGTATAAACAATTTTATGAATCAATTTAGAATTATTCTTCCCTTGAGCTTCCTGGTGTCTCATTTTTTGATAATAAGGTTGAGTTTATAACTGGGGCACAGGAGAGGAGCAATGTCTGAGTCACACAGTGAATCTATGCTGTCCAGGTTCACCTGATGCTAAATAATTTCTCTCAGTTATGTAGATATACAATCAAAAACCATGGAATGGTTCCTTTTCCTCTCCCACTATTGATCTGCATCTTTTGTTTTTTCTTTCATTCTTGATATCTTATCCTGTTCATTCATTATTTTTAACCAATTATTAGAAAAACTTTTCAATTGTATTTAATATGGTGAGCCTTTTTGTTTTAATTTTGCCATTATGTGAGATTTTAATGACTCCAGGAACTTAAACAAATAGGATTAGTTATATATACACACATATATATATATATACACACACACACACACATACACACATATACATATATACATATATGTGTATATATATATATATATATAACTTAAATCTGGATATTTTAATGAAAAAATTGAGAAATATAATGAATTGACATATGGAAAAGAACAATCTGGTGCCTTTTCACATTGCTAGGCCTGTGGGTTTTTAGAGTTAGTACTCCCTCATGCTTTCTCCTCCTGTTTCACCTTACATTTAATTCATATATTCCATAAATCTACCATAGAGAATCCATTTAATGCCCTGTAAGCCTTTCTTGGGTTGTTTAGCAATTTAGTGAGATTGTATTAATTTAGCCTGTGTGTCAATCTTATTCATCGTTTTCCCTTTCAGAACTAGTGTACCTTGGGAAGTCACTGATATAGAGATATGGGAGTCATATGCATAGAGAAGATAATTGAGTCCATGGGAGATTATGAGATCATCAAATGAAGTAGCATTGAAAGGAAAAAGAGAAGGGTCCAGTATATGACATTGGGGTTTATGCATAGTTAGTGGATGTAACATGGAATAAATTTCCAACAAAGGAAACTAAAAAGAAACAATTAGAAAGAAGGAAAAGGATCAAAATCAAGAGAGAGAAGTGTCATTAAAACCCAGAAAGGAAAAATAAATAAAAGTAGAATAACTTGATCAAAAGTATCAAATACTATAAAGAGATCAAGAAGAATAAGGATTAAAAGTCCATTAGATTTGGTATTTAAGAGATCATTTAGAATTTTGGAAGGAGTTGTTTTATTTGAATTATGAAGTTGGAATCCAGGTTGCAGAGGGTTTAGCAGAATGAGAGGAGAGGAAGTGGAAGAATCAATTAGATAGAGTTTTTTTTTTTTCATGGAGTTTAGCTGATAATGAAAGGACAGATATAGGACTATATAGCTAGAAACAGTAATCAAGAACCCTTTCTTTTTTTCCTAAAGGATTGGGTAGACAAATGCATGCTGGTCAGCATCATTTATTCAGTAAGAAAAGATTCTGAAAATCATGAAGACAGTAGTAATGATAGTGGGGACAATTTGCTGAAGAGTGTATGTATGAGGAAATAACAGCAAAAATACTTGTAAAGAGGCTGGATTTGACAAGTAAGAGATCTACTTCATTATCAAAGGCTGGAATCAAACAGAAGATAGCAGGCAATGATATCAGAGTTACGTGAGATGAAAAGGTAAGAATAGGGAGTTGTTGGTGAAGGACCCCATTTTTTTTTAAAGTATGAAAAGAAATCCTCACCTAAAAGAGTAAAAAATGGAGGCTTAAGTAGAGAAAATTTGGAACAACTTCCATGGTGAATAGGACTGAGATCAATTAGAGATGAGTAGACGGATTATTTTGCTGCAGGAATGTCCAATCGACCTTATATAACATAAATCTGTGGTTCACTTAATCAGAATGGTTTTATAACTTCCTCCAATTCCATTCAGCAGAATATGAATAGAGTGAAGGAGGCACATATTAGGCATAATCTAAAATAGGGGTTTTTGAATGCTGTGGATACATTCACTAACCTTGGCAGTATACTTTCCAGGGATGTCCACAGATGATGAGGTACACAGACACACACACACACAGACACACACACACACAGACACACACACACACACACACATATTGCCGGAGCTAACACAGTGATCGGGAGGCTCCACAGGAAAGTGTGGGAGAGAATATCAATATGTATATTGAAGTCCAGTAGTAGAAAGGCAGGAATTGAGAGAGGGCAAGACTGAAAGAGATGAAAAAGGAAGGAGGGGGAGTGAAAGAGAAAGAGATTGGGGAGAAAGATGGGAAGTGAGGAGAAGGGGAGAAGTGCAGGCTTTGAGCACAGTGAGAGGGAAGCGGTATGTCCAAGGTTCTGAAAACCCTCCAGATCTAGTTTGGATGATGTATTTGGATAGCATGACATTCAAAGAAGGAAATACTGCTATGTGATGGCATTGAAGGGAGAACCTGGAAATGAAAATGGGGAGCAAGAAATATTTCCTCTCCCCCACAACGAGCAGTCAGTTGTCATATGAGAAAACTATAGTTATATTACAGAAAGGATAGCTAGGTAATGAATTGTCAGGCGGGGTTCAGTGCTCAGTGAATTTCAGAATTTGGAAGAAGGATGAAAAAAAGTTTAAGATGACAAGAAGTTTGTTAATTATGGAGCAGGTTTTCTAGGAGGTACAGTTGAAGAGTCAGGCTTATCTGAATTTGGAAACTGAGGAGAGGAGTGCTTTGAAATGATTGAAGATATGGAATTGGGGGTGGGCTTTGCTCATTCATAATCATGGGCTCAATATCATTGCGATGGGGACAGTGTAAAAGGTTAGGTACACGTTTGCCATGAATCCATACCGCCTTATCAGGGAATTGATGTTCCATGATTGTCAGTTATATATAATCATAGAGAAAATTCAATTATGGGTTGGGCAGAGAGCAGTTCAGAATCATTGAAAGCACTGCAGTTTCCCAAATGCAATGCATCATCAGTTGCCTCCTATTAAATTCTGGGATCAGCTCATCAATCTGTGATGCTTGTCCAAAATACATGTGTACTAGGCATTTCTGAGTAGGGCTGTATATCACAGAATGACTAGGCTCATAGAGTAATCACTCATAGAAGAAGTTTCCAAGGTTCTATTATGCCTGAGACCAGGTGTCAGGGGTATATCTAGACATGTTTTTTTTTTTTTTGTGATTAGTCACCAAAATAGAAACTTAAGAAGTGCCCAAGATGATGATGGAAGTGTTCAGGAAACTAGAGGTCCCCGAGTGTCCCTAAGACCTCATGAGGTGAAGAGAGAAGACACAGGAGCTATGGGAAAGCTGAGGGGATTCACTGATAATCTTAGATGAGGTATAAAGAGAAAAGCATGAGGTTAAACACTGAAGCTTCCAACACCATATTTCAGCTGCAGAAAGAAGGACCTTATATTTGCTTTTGCTTTTGGAGTAGTGAGTTTGGAGGGCCTCCTTCTTCACATTGCTCAAAAAGATGGGATTATACTTGTTTGAAAATGTGTGTGATAGTTTTATTTTCCCATGTGACTATAATATTAATTTTGGTTTCACTATAATCAATATTATTTTTTTTTACGGGGCCTGTTAGCAACTGAATAGCTAGACCTTTGGTGACTTTAAAAAGTTCCCAGTTTTGAATTAGAGGGAATGAGCCATATGAGGTGAATACTCATGAAAAGTCCCCATGATATGAACTTTAGACTTTATGGACCCACATTTGTAGTCTTCTGTAGAAAATCATATGTAAAGTATAACTTTTCCCTTCTCATTATTCCTCAATAAAATTACCAAAATGCATCTATAGATTTTTAAAATTTATAGATGAGATAATAGGCATTTAGACCAGTAGTTGTTCACATCCGCTCAAATATGTCTTTTTTTCCTTCTTTTAATCATGATTTTTCTGTGACATTTTTAACAATTTATACTTGAGTGCCTTTACAATTGTATCACCCCTTTGCCACAGCATGGATTTCTTTTGCAATTTTTTTCCCTCAGGCCTTTGTTGTTGCTCCCAACTTTATGTTAATAAGTATCATTGACACCGCCTCATTTAGTATATCAGGAATTTGTTAATGTAATTCAAATGTAATGATTCTATAACTGTCAGTGAGAATAAGCTACCAAAAATGCTGCAGGTTTTGTTACATTTCATATCCCTTTGTTATACTTCTTCTCAGTTGCTAAAGATGTTAGTAAGAGGAAAAGCTAGATAGTATAGGGGCTAGAGCACTGGCCCTGGAGTAAAGAGGACCTAAGTTGAAATCTGGCCTCAGACACTTATTAGCTGTGTGACCCTGGGCAAGTCCCTTAACCCCAGCTGCTTCAAAAATGTTATTGAGGCAAATCTATACAAAAAGATATTTAGCCAAATACAGATGAGAGGGGGAAAACACATTTACATGTATAAAACTTTCAAAGATCTTTGAATTCATTGACATGTTAATATGTACTTTCTAGTTCTCTTGTTTCTATATCTATAAATGAAGCTATTCTAGTCTGGGATTTCTTCTAATTCCAGTTCCTATAAAAACAATGAATCTTTTTTTGAAGAAAGTCTTTACTGATTTCTATGTGAGGATTATGGGTTGTCCATCTCTTTCTCTTTATTATTCTTAGCCATGTGGTCCAAAATGCTTTTTCAAACCTGTCATATTTGTCTTCACATTGAAATTACCCAGTACCAATATGTAAGTTCATTTGATTTACTGAATTTTCTCAAGTTCTTCATAAGTTTTCATTATTTCCTCATCTTCTATTGCTATTGTAAAATCTGGACTTAGCTTCATTACAGTCTATTTACTTATGATCAACATGAGTATTGAAAAACAAGATGAACAAACATTCCACGAAATAGTTTCTTGTTTTCTTGTTGGTGAAAAGAGAATTTTGACTGTCAACTTATTAATATCTTAAGAAGAATATGTGAGCTATCCTTCTATTAGCTAAATGTTCACCATGTCTTTCCATTTAATTTATATGGCTATTTTTCAGCTTCTTCAGCATTGTTAATATGTTGTTTGGTTACAAAGATCATACATTAAAAGTATCAAATATTTGTAATTGGCCTAAATATTTATTCTCAGGACTTTAGGGTTTCCCGGCCTTTGACAATAACAAAATAGATGAATCTAGTCTAGCCCTTTAACCCTTCTTCCTTTTAGTATTTTCATGTGAAAAGATTAATTAGGGCCCATATTCTATAGAAATTTATAATTTGCAAAGTGCTTTACATATATCATATTATTTTATCCTCAAAAAGATGTAAATGGTACAAATGCCGTTATCCTCACTTGATAGTTGGAGACCAAAGTTCAGAGAGGCTAAGCACCAAGTTATTATAAGGTAGCTACATCAAGATTTTAACACAGGTTCTCTGCTTTTAAATGAAGTGCCACTCCCCCCAAACAAAAAAACAAACAACTATGTTGCCCCCTAATGAGGGGGTTGAAGTAGAAGAAAGAAGTTCTCTTTCAGTTTTGAAATTCTATGATTCCTTTTACTCAGATTCAACTTAAGGAAAAAAGGTTTGTCCATTTCCTATGCATAACTGTGATTTTTAATGTACTGAAGCACATAAAATACTTGATATAGCAGATGTTGAAGTACATTAAAATCAAAATAAAGGCTCTTCAAATAAAAGTGAGGTATTTGTATTATCAACCTCAATTGTGTCAGGTCCCTATAGTGAAAGCTGTATTTTTTCCAGTAGCAATGTATGGTTGGGAGAATTGGATTGTAAGGAGAACTGAGTGCCACAGAATCAATACTTTCAAATTGTGGTGCTAGAGAAGACTTTTGAGAGTCCTTTGGACAATACGATAGTATCAGGCAATACTTAAAGAAATCAATTCAGACTGTTTACTGGATGGTGAAAAACTAAAGCTAAAGCTTAAATATTTTTGGCAACATAATGAGAAGACAGAACTCATTGGAAACGACTCTGATGTTGTGAAAGATTGAAGGCAAAAGAAAAGGGGACAGTAAAGGATGAGATGGATAGATAATGTCATGAAAACAATGAATAATAATTTGGACAGATTTGAGAGAGAGTGGAGTATAGAAGTATCTGGAATGCTATGGTCCATGAGGTCAGAAAGAGTTGGACATGACTGAAAGAAATAGAATAACAACATAGTCAAACAGAATTAAAGGTCAAATTTTTTCCCCAAAGTGTAGGAAAACAAAGTGTTGCTGCTTTTCTACTGTTAAAAATCATTAGATTTTAGATGATGATGATGACAATAACCATGATAACAATAATTCTTAGTACCCCCTGTTCCATTTTTTTGTCACTTGCCCAATGATACAGTGAACCTGGAAAAGTGATACACAAAATGGAAAGCCATATGTTACATATCTGTGTCCATTGCATGGGTCTCTTGGCCAAAAAGAAATAACCCCTAGTATGCAATTTTCTGGTCATAATCTTTCTTGTAAATTTTAGTCTCGTCACAGGATAGCAGGCACAGTCAATCCCTAAATTTATACTCAAAGTCCATCCAACTTGAAGAACCAACCAGAGCATTGTTTAGGTTACAAAGGCTTCTTTGGGAACCCAGGGTAATCTCCATACCATAATAAGTATGGCCCACATTGGGACGTTTTCACATCAAAATCTTTATTTTTGAAAAGTTTCTATTTAACCTCATTGCTCGTTAAGAAATAGTTTCAATTAACATTTTAAAATCTATGTTGTAAAACAGTAAATCTTTATTTACTATCAGTGGGTATTGGGCAATTAGTTTTTTTTTTTTTAACATTACTTTAGGGGTTAAAATTAGCTCTGCTAATATAATAAAACTAAATTGAAAATGAATGGGTAATTACTGGTAAAGTAATTAAAATGAAAATAGGTTAAGTATAATAAACAGGATCATGGTAACCTTGGGGCATAGTATTAATGGATCTATCAATTAAACTATAAGGAAATCATACATGAAATCAAGTACAAATTTATTACTCATATTTAGAGAAAAAAGTACACTATTGAATGTCAACAATTTTAAGCTTCTTTTGGAGGCATTAAATTCTTTTGTTGATTGATAACAACATGTAAATTCAATACTCTTAAATCAGTCTTACCATGTCTTCATTGGTTCCTTTTACTTTATACATTGCCCAAGTCTTTCCATCATTACTATATGCAATTTTGTAGGATTTTATATATTCTGGGCTTCCAATCCTCTTAGCTCCTTGGGTGATAACTCCAGTGACTCTCATCTTCCTTTGCAAATTTATCTGAAGTGACAATATATCATCATTAATCATTTAGCAATCATTTTAATATCTTAATTGTGAATACTTTCATTTTTTATTTCTTGGAAAAGTGGTAATAGTAACATGTAAAATGAATTTTCTTTTCCATACTTTTAATGGAAACAAAACAATTTTTAGGCATGGAACAAATCATGCTTCAACCTTTCCTAAGTCCTGTGAAATTTGAAAAGTATGAAGCACTATAGAAAGGTAATATATTATTTAGAATCTTTGCTAAGAGAAGATACAGACTTAAGGATTTGTTTACCACCTCACAGTGAATAAGTAGGAGAAATGAAAATGCACTATAACAAAATTTCTCTCTCATTATTTGTCCTGTGAACTATATTCTAAGTGTGATACTTCTATCAAGGAAATGGAATCATCCACTAAGAATTGAAATAGACCTCAGATATTATCCAGACTTTCCATGTGAGTCCTATTTATAACAGCTTCAACAAATAGATATTGACTTCTAGTCAAAGGAAAATCACTACCATAGGAAGCCCATTTCAGTTTTGTACAACTTTAAGTTTTAAAATTGTCCCTCATATGAAAATGTAGTCTACCTACCTGTTGGCCTAGGGCCAAGCAGAACAAGTCTACACATGATATTTCAAATATTGTTAAATTTGCACACTTCTGATGACTTTCCACAAGCCTAAATGCTTTAGCTGAAAGCTAAATTCTCTAAGATATATATATATATATCCAATTCCTCCATATAATCCTTATATGGCATGCTTTTTGGCCCATGTGCCATCCTCTTCACCCACTTTCGGATACCTTCCGAAGTGTCAATTGCCCTTTTATAATATGGAAATTAGAACTGGCCACAGGCTTCCAGATGTGACCTAAGTAGGACAGTGGGACTAGTTAACTCCCTTTATCTGGATAGTATTCACTCATTCACCATTGTGCAAACACTTTAACTCAGTAATTCCTGTCCTTAAGAAGTATGTCATATACCTGTGAGAGGTATCCAGTATGAACACAGATAAGCTTAATGTATGGTAAATTAAGGGGGGTGGGGTGGAAAGAGAGAGAGTGAGAGAGAGAGAGAGAGAGAGAGAGAGAGAGAGAGAGAGAGAGAACGAGAACACACAAGTACATTAGCAAATGGGGACAGCAGGAAAGCTTCTATCAATTGATGTAGCACTGAGACCAGATTAGCTTTTTTGTGTTCCAAGTTATACTGATGATTCATATCATTAGACCTGTGATCCATTAGAATCAGAACCTTAGATCTCTTTTCACAAGAACAATTTTCTGTTCAAATCCTCCACTTCCCCATGTTGCAGTTAATTTTTTGAAACTCAGCACAGTTCTCCTCTTTCCTGTATTTCAATTTTATATTTTTGGAATAACACTTTGGTCCTACAATGAAGTAACTATTGTCATTCCCATCTTTGTGTCATTAGTAAATTTAATCAGAAATCAGATGCAAAGCCCAAAGGCCCACAATGTAACCTAGACCAATTTCCTCTGACATCTTTTCACATTTCCTGAAATATTTATGCCTAGACAAGCCAGCATTCCTTTTTCTTTAAAACTTACAAATCCAACAGAAATGATGAATTCACTAAACAATGAAAACTACGAATCATGAATCAAAGAAAAAAAGCAAGCATTTCAAAATTTAAAAACGTATAATTAGAAGATTTTATATAAAATAGCGTACCTCTACACATAATTGTTTTTAATGTGTATTCAATTTAACAAAATAGTGACAGAATTTCCTTTTCTATCTCCTTCTTAATTTTTTCTCCTGTGCATTTTTAAATTTTTCATTGATTTTTCCTCCCTATCACTACCTACTACAAGCAGAAATTCTTGTAACGAGTAAGTATACTCAACAAAAATGCATTAACAGCAATGTCACTTTCAGGTCTGTATCCCAAAGAGATCATAAAACAGGAAAAGGTTTCATGTATATATATACATGGGGAAAAATTTGGAACTCAAAATCTTATGGAATTGAATGGTGAAAACTAAAAATTAATGTTTTAAAAATGCATCAGCAGGTTGTCCATATCTGAAAATATGTCTCATTTCATACTTCTAGTCCATTACTTGTCTATCCTTTTTCTTAAGTCATTAGTTAATGCATAGAGTTCTGAAGCCTTTCAAAGTTGTTAACCCTTTACTTTAATATAATTATTTTGTAAACTGTTCTGATTCTCTTCATTTAAACTCTGCATCGATTCATGCATATCTTTCCCAGTTTTCTCTGAATCTTTCATATTCGCCCTTTACTATGGTGCAATAATATTGAATTTCATTCACAGAACATATTTTTAGCCATTCACCAAGTAAAGAGTAGCCATTTTGGTTCCTAAAGACCAGTATTTCCTAGAAAATTTCTCATCACAACAGAAACAGTGATCATGTAACACATCTTTTAGAGAAACAAGTCATACAAAAGTAGTAGGTCAGGAAGTCTCATTCTCTCAATCGTTGTCATATTTCACAAAAGAAGTACTAATGATGGCATCAACTGAGGGGAATGGGCCACAATGCACCATGGAGGAAAGGAGTGTAGCTGGCACCTCAAAGAGCATTCTTGGACCTGCCTAAGACAACCCCAGTGCCAGGATAAGTTACCTCAGAATTGTAGGAAGCAGCCATTTTAAAATTTAGGACTGATTCAAATGGTAAGTTTTGCAGAAGCTGCATTTAAAAAAAAAGTATTTAAGAGGACATCTAGGGGGATATCTATCAGCGAGGGAATTAAAAGTTATATAGTAGGGTGGCTAGGTGGCACAGTGAGTAGAGCGCTGGCCCTGGAGTCAGAAGGACTTGAGTTCGGATCTGACCTCAGACACTTAAAGCACACACACACACACACACACACACACACACACACACACACACACACCCCTAGCTGTGTGACCTTGGGCAAGTTACTTAACACCGATTGCCCTCCAAAAAAAAAGTTATATAGTTGCTACCACATACCAGGCACTCTGTTAAGAACTTTTTGCATATACTATCTAATTTGATCCTCACAACAATACCTCAATGCAAATGCTATTATTGTCCCCATTTTATAGTTGAGGAAACTGAGGCAAATGAAATACTTCAGCAAGTATTGCCCAGGGTCACATAGCTAATAAATATCTGAGACTAAATTTGAATTCAGATTTTCTTGATTCTAGACCCAGTGCTCTATACACTACACAATCTAGCTACTGTTACTCATCTTTGACACAGAAAGTTCAAAGAGAGGTCAGGGAAAGATAGTGAAAATATAGTAAAAAATGTAGTTGTTTTTAACTATGACCCAACCCAGATTTTTCATCAGCCAGCCCCTTATGTGGCATGGAGGTTATGCAATCCATCCCCTTTATTTTATAGATGAGAAAGGAGGTTCAAGTTCCCCTGGATTCATGCATGCTCAACCTCCAGTGTTTTACTGGTTGCCCCAGTCCTATGCCCTACCCACCTTCTGGCTCCTTCACAGAGCAACATCCAAGAGTCCCTAAGAAGTCACCTTCCTCACCCGTGGTCTTCACTCTTGTAGCTTATGACACACAAAAAAATGTATTGGTAATTTAGTTATGATAGTCATGTGACTTGAACTTATGCTGAAGTCAGTCATTCCTATTGTCACGGCTGGTATCATCTGAGTGGACTGGGAGCCAACTTTGCCATCAGCATTTTAGGGAATGCTCATTTTCTGGGGATAACACAGCATCCCTAGTTATGCATTTGCTGAAGTATTTCATTTATATGGCTTGATTGGGGCACTCATTCTCTTTCTCTGATTCCCACCCCTCTAATTCTTACCCCATGCAGCCCCAGAGTATGGTATAAAGACTGTCTTAAACCATCCCCATCTGTCCTGATGTACTACAGAACAAATGGCCTGATACTAGGTACAGTCATCCAGGTGGTAGTTGGTCTTGCAAATGTCAGATATCTTAGTGACTCTTCTATTTGTGTCTCTCTACACTGGATTGAATACTAGTCCCTCCCTATCCCTGAATCCAGTCTAAGCTGAGGCCACTTTGAGCCAGAGAGGTCACAGAGAAATTCCCTAACCGTTTTCTGTTAGTAGCCTGTATATTAAGAAGCAGTAAAATTTCCATTTTTCTCTTCATTGAATGTTTATTCCTAAAGCTTTTATATGTTGATAACATTTGTGGGGCGAGGATTTTAAATTTCCAAAGCTATATATGAATCTTATTTATAGGTGAATTATTGTACTTTGAGATTCAGTGTAAAGTGTTGAGAATTCCTTAGATGGTACAATTTGAAGTTCAAGACTGCTATTGTATCTTGGTATTATTTAGAGCTGTATAATGTGAACACATAGAGAATACATACTTCCAGTGCTGCTGTGGCACTGGGTCAGGCTCAAAAGTGATATTCTTGAATGAAACACATACTTTAAAGACCATTTGTATAAGACTCTCCTCATTGGTGATGGCTGGTTACTAAATGGTTCTACCCCAGAGGGGTGAAATTGGTGAGAATTTGGGAGAAAAACATTCCTGATCTTCTGGCTTCCAGGTTTAATAAGGGAGTTATGGAGGTCAACATTCTAATCAGGTCACTAAAAGGAAAGACAGACTCAGAGAAGAAGCAGATATGTAGAGGAGTCAGTACTTTGATTGTTTCTGTATCACCAGCTTACTATACTAGATACTCTGGGGAAACTCACCAAAGAGGATGAGATTTTGGTTGAGGTATCTTTCTCCCAATGGGAGAGTATGTACTTTCTTTGATTTCTTTGATTCCTAAGAGTATTCTTTGTGCAATTGGAATTTCGAGGGAATGTAGATAGATAGCTTGGATAGATAGCTTGGGGAATCCCTGCCCACTTAAGGGATAACAATCAGAAGTGCAACTGAAACCCATAAATTATGTCCCCAAGATTAACAATGTTTAAGGGAGCAGACAGATATAGTTCTAGCTCAGTATCCCCTTTCTCAGAGAGTGGCCAAGCTTCTGGCCCCATCTCCTTCCTTCCCTTCCTGGAAGGCATTAAAGTCTCCCTTGGACAAGGAGGGAAGGATGGAGGAAAATCTAGGGCCATCTTTTCTCACCACATCAAGAAAGAACCATGTAGATACTCAAAGACTACTTAGGCACATAAAATAGCAAATATCCTACACAAATAAAATTCTCATTGGAAAATAGTGAAGGAAAGAAAAAAGGCCCAGAGAAGGCACAAAAGGATTTTCTCAAAGTTTTAAGGCTACAAATGATACAGTAAGGATTTATCCACTTCCTTTATTTCCAGTGATTTTTCTACTACTACTATGCTGCCTCTTGTATGATTAATTGTCCAACTAGTTATATAAGGCTTTCCCAGGAAAACAAACACCTCAAGAGGACAAAGAGAAAGTGGTCCCAAAATATGTTTGTATTAAGTGCTCAAGAAGTGTTTGTTGAATGAATCAATAAAAGAAAAAAATGAAGTTCTGGGATATTTTGCTATTAGATTTAATTCATTAAATTATGCCTAGCTTTAAAAATATTCAAAGTATTTTCAGAATTTACAAGTATACCTTTAAAATGCATATAAAATTTATATATCATATATAATGATAGATATGATACATAAATATATAAAATCTAAATAACTAAGAGAAAAATAAATCATTAGTATGATCTTTTATTTTTATGAACTTGGCAGAAACTTGAAGCAGGGTATATATTTTAAGAATTTAAATAAATCACTGTCTGTAGAGAACTTAAAGGTAATACTAGAGACAGTGTAGAAGGTTGGAAAGAACTCTGGACAAGAGGACTAGGTCATAGTCACCAGTACCATGTATTAGCTGTGTGACCTGCACTGACCACTTGACTTCTTTGATTGCTCTACATAATGGGGATATTCATATTTGCTTGGCAAAAATCACAGAATTGTTGTGATGATCAAGGGATACTCTCTACAAAAAGTGCTTTCAAAATAATAAGGTTACATGGGTGTAAACAATTTTTTATAGCTTACTTGCTTCCAGTTCTTTGCTCTCCCATAGCAATCATCACCTAAAATCCTGCTCCTGCACAATCTCTGTTTCCTTGGTTTTTGTGACACTAATCTCCTCTGCTTCTCCTCCTACCTATTCAATGGCTCTGCTCATGTCATGCTCACTAGGAATATCTCCTCCAAGGCTCTGTCCTGGGCCTTCTTCTCTCTAATATCTATATGGGGGGAGGGGCAGGGACCTGTGGCCTCAAGGCCACATGTGACCTTCTAGGTCCTCAACCATGGCCCTTTGACTGAATCCAAACTTTACAGCAATGGCTTTTTGACTGAGTCCAGGTTTTACAGAACAAACCCCTTTATTAAGGGTATTTGTTCTGTGAAGTTTGTATTCAGTCAAAAGACTGCACATGAGGACCTAGTGGGCCAAATGTGACCTCAAGACTACAGATTCCTCACCCCTGAATTCTATACTATTTTAATGAGAGAATTCATGAGCTCTTATGAGTTCAATTGTTGTCTCAATTGAGCTGACTTCCAGATCTCTATTTTTCATCTCTGTTCTCTCCCCTGAGCTTTTAAAAGTCCTACAACACCAACTCTATATTGGACATTTTGAACTAGATGTCCAATAGACATCTCAAACACAACATACCCCAAAGAAAACTCATCATCTTTTCTCTAAAACCAACACTTCTTACCAAACTACTGTATCATACTTAACATTATACTCTCCCTCACTGTATGTCTATAATCAGTTATCAAACCCTGGCATTTCTACCTTCCCAGCATCACTAGCATTGGTGCCCTTTTCTCCATGCACACAACCACCACCCTAGTTCAGGCTCTCATTGGTTCACCTGAACTAGTACATCGATTCCAAATTGGTCCCTCTTCCTCTAGTTCTTCCACACTCCAGACTATCTTGCAGCTTCATATTACCTCTAGGATCAAGTGTAAATGCTTTTGTTTCACTTTTACAGCTTTTCACTAGCTGGATCAACCCTGTCCAGGTCCTTACACATTTTTCTTTCTTCATACTCTATGTTCTAGCACACTGGCCTTTTGACTGCTCCTCACATTTGGACATTTCTCTCTCCTATTTCTTTGCCTTTACATTGGTTCATTTTCTATTTCTCTCTCTCTGATTCTGTTTCTGTCTCTCTGTCTGTCTCTGTCTGTCTGTTCTTTTGTCTCACTCTCTGTAATATTTCCTTCAAGATTCAATTCAATCACTGCCTTCTTCATAAAGCCTTTTCTGGTCCTCCTCTTAGCTATTATTGCCTCTGTCCCAAGGTTACCTTGGATCTGCTTTGCTATATGTCCACAGGCTGTTTCTCTGTGTGTAGTCTGTGCATAGAAAGCTACCCTGCACCTCTTAGGCTCTTAATAAATAAATGTTATGGATTGATTGATTTAAATACCTGAAATTCATAACCTTAGTTACACCATACTAAGAACAGTGCCTGGCACATGTGCTATGTAAATGTCCATTCTCTTCCCCTCTATTATTCTTTGTAACCTAGTCAATACTTTCTGATTATCATCCTTAGTTTATTTAAATATTTTTAATCATGTAAAACCTTCCACTGGCTTTCATTCCAATAAGAGGTGACTAAATTTTGCTTATATGATAATTCAGTTATAATATATATATATATATATATGAGTAATATATATGAGAAACCTAAAATCTGTACATATGTATAACTCTGCTACATGTTAAAATAGCATATAATAATTGGACTTCTCTTAAAGATTACTTTCCTTTTCCTTTCATCCAAGAAAAAAAAATATATATATATATATATAGGAAGGTGACTAGCGAGCTCCTTGGGTCCCTCATTCCCTTCTATAAAAACCATTCCCTTATTTCTACCATACTTAACCTTGTTCACACCTTTAAATTTAGCTATTTCTTTTCCTTTATCCCTCAGTTGCTATGATTAAGAAGACTGGATTTCCAAAAGCTTCTGCTATATTTTTGAACTGATTAAGGTAATCAATCACCTTGCTTTTTCTTTTCTAAAAGTATCAATGGCTATTCTATTCAATGACAGTATCATTTTGTGTCATAGTCAGAAATCTTGGTTTGGAAAGTCTAAAAACTCATGTATGGATTAATAAAATAAGTATAACTTCAACACATACATATCTTAAATGGGTGGAATGCCTTCTCCCCAAAGAAGCTGGGCAAAATCATATTATTCTAAGCACTATTCTCCATAAGTAGCATGTAAAAATGAGACTTCACTATCTATTTCACAACTTTCTATTTACTCTGGGTAAACACAGTGGAAAATCTACTCATTTCAAATGGATGAACGAATTATGAGAATTTTTAGAGCAAAATTTCCAGGACAAAAACTGCTATTGAGGAAAAAGGCACTCTTAAGGACCTGTGCCATTCTTTCTGCTGCTCTCCTTTGAGGATGATGAATGTTTTATTGAAGAAAAAGATGCAATTACTGTTAAGGCATATAGGGAGAACAAGTATATGGGTCAGTTTGAATTTTCAACTTTTCATATACATAGCCAAAATAACTTTAGTTTGGCACTTAACATACATAAACTTGTTTCAATAGAGAGAAAGTGATTTGTGCTTATGATTAACACACACAGAGCTCTAAGTTTTGCAAAACACTGCACAAATATCTCATTTACTTCTCACAACAATCCTGGAAGATAAGTTTAATTTACTATCCTGATTTTACAGATGAGGAAACTGAGGAAGACAGAAGTTGAGTGATTTGCCCAATGTGATACAGCTAGTTAGTGTCTTAGGCAAGATTTGAACTCAGGTCTTCCTCACTTTAGGTCTAGATCTCTAACCACAGTGCCACATGGCTACCTATTTATTTATTCATTCATTAAGTTAACATTAAACAACTCCTATGTGATGGATAGTGTAATGTATTGCATAATGAGCCAGCATTTGCATCAAGAAGACAGGTTCAGATCCTGATTCTAAAAGATACTGGCTTTATGATCCTTGACAAATCACTTAACCTGTCTAAAACTCTCTCTTTTTATTCTTACCTCTACCACCATTCCCTGGCTTTCATCCAGTCTCAGCTAAAGTCTGAGCTTACCTATGTTATTATCTTGAATTTATCATATATATGTATATACATACAGGCACATACACACACATATATATACATACACACACAAACACATACACACACGTATATATGTAAATATATATATATATATATATATACACACATGAATACACATAAATACATACATATTAGACTATAAGTTCCTTGAGAGCAGGAAAGGTCTTTTTCTTTTTCATTTTTGTATACTGATTTTAAATGAATAAATCCTTGTAAACCCCTAATCAATGTAAATTGACTTCTCTTCCAGTGCCCCCAGGCAGCTTTCTAAAACTATAAATTGCTGACCTATATTTTTCTTCTCTCAGAAAATCACAAGTCCAATATACTCCCCCTAAAAATAAAAAATGACAATCACTGTAATTACTAGCAAGAGAAAAGAAAAAGAAAGAAAAAAAGGAAGGAAGGAAAGAAGAAAGGGAGGCAAGAGAGAAAAAAAGGAAGACATAGGAAGAAGAGAAGAAACAAAGAGAAAGGAAAGAAGGAAGGATGGGAGAAAGAAAAGGAGGAAAACAAAGAGAGAGAAAAGAGCAAAGAGAAAAATTATGAATGAAAGAAAAAAGTATCTTCTTTGTGAAAAGCTACTGTCTTAAAAGCCTAAGATGTTTCTGTAAAGGGACAGGGAAAGATAATGAAAACATATTTTATACAGCATATTTTAAATATCATGAATTATTTATTTTCCTCAAATGTGGATAACTTTTCCTATGCTGTTTTTAAATGATCAAAACTAAAACTTTCTGAATATTTGAAAAGAAAGGAGAAAACTCCAAACAATCTCACATTGTCATTAACTTATATGAACAAAAGCTACCACTGGTTCCAATGCAGAATGTAGTTTCTCTTAAGATTTGAAAACAAACAAACAAACAACCAAACAAAAAACATCTTGAGCACCATATTTTTATACCTTTTTTATGGAAGCAAGGAATACAGGGTTTTCTTTACTGGCCTGCCAATTAAGGTACTAATGGAAATTCTGATATTTAAGAATATAGCTAACTATAATTCTTTAATTTAAGGACATAAAGGGTGTCCCAAAATTTTTGATTTGCAGCACACCCTCTATTAAAACATGGATCATCAAGATATCCACCAAATTTCAAAATTAATGGTAAAGTGTTACTTTTCAACTCTTGAAAAATTTAGAGTTGGGGCAGCTATGTGGTGCAGTTAATAGAGCACTGGCCCTGGAATTAGGAGGTCCGGAGTCCAAATCTGACCTCAGACACCTAACACTCACTAGCTGTGTGACCTTGGGCAAGTAACTTAACCCCAATTACCCTGCCTTTCAACATCCAAAAAGACAAAAAAAAAATAAAGTCAAAGAAAGCTAGATACAATTAAAAAAATCTTTTAAATGAACATATGAACATAACTTTAAGAATTCAAAGACTTGTCTTCAAGAAAAGTAGACAACTGGGGGTGGAGCCAAGATGGAGGAGTAGAAACAGCACTTCCAATGCACTCCAGTCCATACCACTTCAAAACCATGTAAAAGGTGGACTCTGAACAACTTCTGGATATCAAGCACCCACAGAACGACACAGAGAAGCTAACTTCCTTCTAAGGACAGCCCGACAGCCTGGCAGGGAACAGCCAGCACAGTGCTATGGGAGCCAAGCCCAGGCCCGCTTGAGTTGCAGTTTTTGCCCCAGGGCAGCCGGGCCAGCAGCCAGTTGGAAGGACCCCAGAACAGCAGCAGCTGTTGTGATTCCAGAATTAGCAGCACAGATATGCCTAGGACAACGTGAGAGGTTAGTGCCCTATGGACTATGGGACCAGTATTTGGGGAACATATCAGCTTCTTCCCCTGGGGGAGAGAAGCAGCTGAGGAGACAGGGCACAGACACCATTTTGTAGCTCCAGTGGCAGCTTCAGCTTCTGGTCTGTGAACTGTAGGGAGATCCAGTTATCAGTCTTAGGGGGTAATCGCTCCTGCTTTAACATCCCTGGATCTGGATTGCATTCTGGGGTGGAGGTCTTGGGTATGTGTCCAGCTTTCCAGAGTGTGTGGGGACTTCACAGAGGCCACCCAACTAATACCTCCAGAAGTTGTGAAGACCCCAGTGTTTGGGGTGGAAGTTCCCCTGTCTGGTGGCAAAGTCCTACTGTGGCAACAAACCCAAAAGTCAAGTAATTAAGTGGCAACATGCCTAGGCAAAGGAAACAAAATAAACAGAAAAATGCAACATTAGATTCCTATTTTAGGGGCAAAGAGGATCAAAGCATAGAACAGGAGGAGGACTGTGAGGTCAGAAATCCTGCACAAAAAGACCCAAAGGAAAATATGAACGGGTTACAGGCCATAGAGGACCTTAAGAAGGATTTAAAAAACCAAATAAGTGGAGGAAAAATTGGGAAAAGAAATTAGAAGGATGCAGGAAAAGTATGAAATGAGAGTCAACAGCCTGACTGAGGAAAATAACACCTGAAAAAATAGACTAAATCAAATGGCAAAGGAGGCTCAAAAGGGCAATGAGGAGAAGAATGCCATAAAAAGCTGAATTTGCCAGATGGAAAAAGAATCTCAAAAGCTCACTGAGGAGATTCATTCCTTCAGAGTTATACAGGATCAAATGGAAGCTAATGACTTTATGAGAAATCAAGATGCTGTTAAACAGATCCAAACAAATGAAAGAACAGAAGGCAATGTGAAATATCTCATGGGAAAAAACATTGACCAGGAATAGATCCAGGAGAGATAATTTAACAATCATTGGACTACCTGAAAGCCATGAACAAAGAAAGAACCTAGAAGTCATCCTTCAAGAAATTCTCAAGGAAAATTTCCCTGATGTTTTAGACCCAGAGGGCAAAATAGAGGTTGAAAGAATCCACAGATCACCTCCTGAAAAAGATCCCAAAAAGAAAACTCCTAGGAATATCATAGCCAGGTTTGAGAATTCCCAAGTCAAGGAGAATATAATAAAAGCATCCAGGAAGAAACAATTTCAATATTGTGGAAACACAATCAGAATAGCCCAGGACCTGGCAGCTTCTACATTGAGGGATCAAAGTGCATGGAATATGATATTCCAGAGGGCAAAAGACCTGGGATTAAAACCAAGAATCACCTACCCAGCAAAACTGAGTATCTTGTTTCAGGGGAAAATATAGTCATTCAGTGGAATAGAGGACTTTCAAGCATTCTTGAGGCAAAAACCAGAGTTGAATCGAAAATTTGACATTCAGACACAAGAAGTAAGAGATACTTGAGAAGGTAAACAGGGAAAAGAAATCAAAAGGAACTTATCAAAGTTGAACTATTTACATTCCTACATGGAAGAACAATAAGTGTGACTGATGAAACCTTTCTCAGTATGAAAATATTTGAAGATGGATATATGGGCATATGAATACATATGTGAATGTGTGTATATATGTTTACAGGCATACATGGATAGAGGGCACAGGTTGAATTTGGTGGGAAGAGAGGATACTCAAATTATGAGGTGAGAGAGGAAAGTGGAAAGAGGAGATGGGGAGAGACAGGGTAGGGTAAACTATCTCATGTAGAAGAGGCAATGGGAAGTGGTTGCAGGGGAGGGGAAGAACAGCAAGGCCAAAAGGCAAAACCATATTCACATTGAATTTGGCTCAGGGAGAGAATGACATACATGCTTAATGGGTTATCTCACCCTGCAGGAGAGTAGGGGCAAGGGGGATGAGAGGGGGAATGATAGAGGGAAGGGCATTCTGGGGGTATGGGAGGTTGGAAGTACCCACTTTTGAAGAGGGACAGGATCAAAGTAGGGAATGGACCAGGTGGGGGTGGGAGGGAAATATAAGCAGTCTTTTACAATATATCTACTATGGTAATATTTTGCATAGCTATACATGTACAACA